>JAPMLY010002934.1:0-35687 GCA_026401115.1 Tetraselmis chui | reverse complement strand
GTAGGCACTGAAGAGGGAGAGCTTCCGGAGCTGGATGGTCATGTTGGGGGGGTGAGCCCGTGGCGAGGCTGAGGTCGTCGGCGAAGCCGTGACCGGGGTAGGTAGCTGTGGGTTCTGTGGGGTTAACGTTAGTGGCAGGGGCGCCCGGGCGGTATCCCCGGCCTCCGACTGTGAGCCAGCGGAGGAATGGTTCGAGGAAGAGGGTAGACAGGAAAGGGGAGAGGGTGTCGCCCTGGAGGGTGCCACGGTTAATGTCGATGGAGGGGGTGAAGCCGTAGGGGGTGATATAGTCGGTGGTGGATACACCATAGAGTTGTTCGCAAGTGTCTACAATGGTGGCAGGCATACCGAGTTGGCGCATGTGTTTGAACATGACGATGCGGTGGTCGGCGGCGTTGAAGGCGCCCTTATTAAAGTCCGCGTACATGACATAGATGTCTTTGTTGTAAAGTATGACATCCTCCATCATCATGATGATGGAGGAGAGGGCGTCGTGGATACTGCGATGGTGGCGGAATCCATCATGTTGATCACTTATTATGCCGTGGGTATCTGCGTATTTCGAGCCTGCATCTTTGATAAGTGCAGTCCAAAGTTTGAGGAGGTTGTTCATTAGGGCGATGGGGCGGTAGTTGTCGAGAAGGGTCGGGTCACCTTTTTTACGTAGTAGGTTGGTGGTGCTGTGGCACCATTCAGGGGGAGTATATACCTTGTGGGCAAGGAGGGAAAGAAGGGAGAAGAGGGCGGAACGGGTCGCTTGGGGGAGAAATTTTATGACTTCATGAGGGATACCGTCTGGGCCGGAGTTCTTGCCGGTGCCTAGTGAGTTAATCGTTTTATCAAATGTATCTCGTGTTATCATGTCGGCGAGTGTTAATGTGGAGTCCCCTCGGGGTTCGATGAAGAATTGGTCGGGGTTGTCGGGGTGTTCCCATGGAGGGATTGGAAGTTCGGGTGGGGTGGCGCGTGTGAGTTCGGTGTCGAAGTGTGAGTGGACGGCCGCGAGGACGGCGGTGGGGGAGGTTATTGTTGTGTTGTCGGGTCGAGTAATTTTATGGAGGGTCGAGGTTGTGCGGGTGTGGGGGAGGAGGCCGCTTTTGATTTTCAATAGGCGGTGGGAAGATTTCGGGAAAGCGTCATAGGCTGTGTTGGCGCGGGATTTTAGTTTGTTCGGTTTTTCCGCGGTGGCGGTGTGGAGGAGGTGTCGGAAGCGTTCGTGACACTTTTGTTTGATGGTATCGGGGGTTACATAGTCGGTCGTATGTAAGAGAGATTGGGCGAGGGGGAGGGGGCCGCGGTTAGTGATGCATCGGCGGAGTTTTGGAAGGAGTTTGCGGGATTTGTTAGAGATCTAGAAGGGGCCCGGGGACGTGTGAGGGGTGCGAGGTTTCTTTTGGGGGAGGAGGGGCCAGATGATGGCGGCGTGGTCCATGTGGTTGGAGAGGAGGGTAGTGAATTGCGAGGCGAGAGTGTCTAGGGCGTCAGTGGAGGCTGTGGATGAGGGTGTGTTGAGGACTGCAGCATGGAGGGTGGCAGTCTAGTTGATGAGGTCGGGGGTGCTGAGTTGGTATTCGCGTATGTGGGCTTGTGTGAGGGGGGAGTTTGAAAGTGAATTTTCGGGTGGTGTGAGGTGTGCGTGAGGGGTCGTTGGGCGTTAGGGCGTGAGCAATGTGGGTGGAGGGAGCAAGGATGACGAGGTGGATGGCTGAGTGGTCGATGAAATTGGAAGGGGAGGGGAAGACCGAGACGGTGGTAGGGGAGGGGGCGAGGGGGGGGAGGGGGGTTGCGGTGAGCTAATGGTCTAGGCAGCCACCGCTGCGGGGGAAGGTGGGAATTGGGGGGAGGTGGAGGGGTGTGAGGTGGGAGATGAGCAGAGAGGTGAGGGCGGGATTTCCGGTACTTGGGATGGTGGTCGTTTGGAAGTCTCCGCCCCATATGATGCGGTGAGACGGGTAGTCGTCTACTCGTCTGCGAGTCGGAGGCCCCACGCGGCGACTTTTGCGTACAATCGGGTAAATTGGGGAGTGTGGAGTTGTGGCATGTAGAGTCCGAGGAGGAGGTAAGGGGTGCCTCAATGTGGGATGAGAGTTAGGCCGGCAATGTGGGGGGTGAGGTGGGGTGGCGGAGGTATGACTGTGGCGGAGTGGAAAGAGGCTTTGCGGACCGCGAAGAGGACGCCTGCGTTGGGTAAGGGCACATGTGAGTGATGCGGTCGAGCACTTTTCAGGAGATAGTGGGGGAGGGCGATACGCCAACGGGATTTGTGGGTCGCGTGGTTGGTTTCTGTGAGGAGTAGGACGTCTGGGTGGTGGGTGGCTGTGAGGTGTTTGACGTCCATGATGGAGGTGTGGAGGCCGCGGGTGTTGAGGTTGATGAGGTGGAGGGGTTGGGCGATGTGGTGGCGGAGGGTTGGTGAGGGAAGGGAGCGGGGGGGGGGGGCGGTAGAGGGGGGGTATGGTGGGGGGCGGGAAGGGAATGGGAGGCATGGTTAGGGGAGCCGGGGGTTGTGGGTGTGGGAGGGTCGGTGGTGGGGGTCGGGGGGGTTGGGGCGGAGGGGGGTGGAGGGTTGTGAGTAGTTTGGAGCGCCCGACGGGGAGGGGGGTGGAGCGGAGGGTGTGGTGCTAGAGGAGGGAGTGTAGGGAGTAGACGGTAGTGCGTGGGTCGAAGGGGGGGGGGGGGTTGTATGCTTGGTTGGGGGGAGTGGTGAGGATAATGTAGATGTTGAGGAGTACGTGTGTTCCGCACGACCACGCGTGTGTCGCGTCGTTCTGGCGGTGGGGGTAGAGGATGCGGAGGATTCCGGTGAGTGGTGGGGGTTTGGCGTTCCAAGAGGGGAGGAGTGAGAGGGAGCGCGCGAGAAGGGTTGGTGGGGGGGGTGGTGAAGGGAGTCAATCCAGGTGGCTGAGGTGTGGGTGAGGTGGAGGAGGCCGAAGTGGGAGTGTTCAGTGTTGGCAAGTGAGGACGAGTACAGAGTGACGGGGCGTGCTTGGGTGTGGGGGTGTGCCTATGTTCGAGAGGTTAGTCCATTGGCTAGGGTATACAATGTGGTTATGGAAGTTATCGACTTCGTTATTAGTGATTATAGTGTATGAGTCACAGGGAGTGGAGTGTAGTTTAGCTAAGGAGATAGCAATGGAGTAGATGTTGGTGAGTTTTTGGTAACGACCCCATTGGAAGGAGAGTATTGCGGAAGAGTCAAGATGTCCGATTGGGGTGGAGAGACCGTATTCAAGGTTTAGGTCAAACATGTAGTTGTGTAATTTGATGGTGCATGTTTGGGGGTTGAAATGGGGTGGGAGTGAGGCCGCATTTGAATTGGTTACAATGTGTTTCCGGATATCATGTAGGGAAGTGGAGGGGGGGGGTTGCGGGGTCGAACCTCCGGGCCGGCTGGCCCGTCCGTTGTGGAGTTAGGGACGCGGTGCGGCCTTATCAGCCGTTGGGGTCATAGAGGTGTAGTTGTGGGCGCCGGAGGGGTGTAGGTTCGCACTGTCAGTGGTGGTCTCTGTGAGGTGCTACTTTGGTTAGGCTAAGTTGGCAACCTTAGGCTAATAGTAGAACCTAATCTCTGGATCTAATTATACAGCGTAGAGAGAATTCATAAGATTGTCTTAGGAACAGGGTTTCTTACAATCTGGGTGTGGCGTAAATCTGGTCTGTACCGGTCTCTCCCGCTCTACCAGTAAGTCCCCGTCTTAAATATCCACACCATATAGAAACAGCCTTAGAACCTGTAGCTTGTGTTGTTTGCTAACTAAACCACACTATTACTAGTGATACAGATTATCTGAGATTATCTGTACCGTCTATCTAAGCTTATCGCACAAGCTCTTAGAACTATCTAGAAACGAACTATGTAGAAGAGATACTGCTAGGAACTCTGTACCGTCGAGGGAAAATACGGCGATACAGTTGTACTGCCGTGATGACAATAAGAGTCAGCACTGAATATCGCTAAGATACAGGTACCATTTATAAATATATTAGAGGAAATATTAGAGGAAATTTACCCTAGGGCACGTTTTGCCAAAGATGTCAGCTTGCTTACAAATTGACCAAAAGACTCCCACAGACAGGGTCTGGGGGTCGATTAGCGCAGGATTATAGGGATGGGTGGGTGGGTTCGCGCGAAGCCTAGATTGGCTGAGCGCGAAAGCAGAGAGTGCCTAGGCTCGTGGCTAGCTACGGCTTATAAGGCACGGGCTAGCTAGAGCTGATCGTTGAGGAAGTCGTTGGTCGTTGGCTGCGTCTAACTGCTCGGGCAAGGTGGTTGCCCTGCAGGTGAGACGCGCCGATATTAACGGTAGGAGCTAGAGTTATTGTCCCGTACACATGATATTGGATATGCAAACCTCTAGATTCAAATCAATCTGACCATTTACCCTAGGGCACGTTTTGCCAGTAACCTAAAGCCAAAGGCTTGCACAGCCAGAATTAGTGTTGCGGAATGGACGGAGTGAGCCAGCCGAAGAACCGCCAAGCGGCAGGTGTTGGGGTCATGGTTGGGTCAATATATTCGCCTTCGGTCACAGAGCTGTTCTTGGCCCAGCCACCCATAAATTTGATTACGGGGAGGGGGGCGCCGATGCAGCTGGCAGCGGACGCCGCGCCTTTCCGTAGGCTGTGCGACGTCCACTTAAAACCGGTGGGCGCGGATGAGTTGACGGTGCGGAGGGCGAGGGCTAGCCAAGCGGAGATGGTGGTCGCGGCGCCCCAATCGGTAGAAGGTTCGGAAGGTGAGAAGCTCCAAAAGGCGAGCGGGGGTGGCGTGTTGTAGAATTTGTTGCAGAATGCCGCGCGGTGTTCCGTGTAGTAGTCGAGCAGGTCCGCCATGACGGGGTTAGCGGCTATAGGGATAGCGATGACAGGTTTTTCGCCGGCGTCGAGGCGCTGGTCTCCCTTGGATTTGCGGATAAATAGGCAGATTTGTTGCGAAGGCCTGTCGACAACTAGGTCGCCGGTCTGGCAGCGGGCGCCAGTTTCGGCGCGGCAGAAAAACATGTAATTGACGCACACCGCTAAACAGGCTCTGAAACGTTGCATCTGGGGAAGGGAAGCATGGGTCCACGCGAAGGTACCGTGTAGGGCGTGGGCGGCTTGTAGGATGTCCATGGCGACTTGTGCGGGTAGCGGGAGGCGAGCGGCTGTGGGAAGTAGGCGGTGCTGTAGCATTTCGAGGCCACGGCGGGCGTCCGCCAGGAGTTCGCCCACGGCGATAGGTTGGCGCCGGTGGTCGCGGAAGAATTTGTTAATTGCGGAGAAGTAAGGTTGCAGCGAGCTGGCAGCGACTGTTCCTAAGAGGGCTAGCCAGGCTGTGTAGCGGACCATCGTGGCGGGCGTGGCCTGTAGCGGGGCGATACTTTCCTCTGCACAAAAAATAAAAAACTGTCTGATTGCGCTCTGGTAGCTCGAGTACGTAGAGGGCGCTAGCGAGTTGCTGAGTAGGGCAACCGCTGTAACCCCGAGCTTATCTGATCCTAGGAGGTCTTGAAAAGTTTCAGCCAGATCGGAGGACCAGGGCGACTGTGCTGCTTCACGGCGTAATCCGTAGCGCGGCGGTCCTGTACGCAGAGGGGGGACGTGCTGTACATGAGTATTTAATCGGTCCGGGCGTAACGCCCGGCCAATCGCACCGCGTCGAATGTAGAGCCAAGAGGGGGTGATAGCCGAAAGGCCACGATGCTCCACGCGGGAGGTCCGACCCCTTCGCGCTTGCCTAGCCTGCCGGGAAAGAACAGGTCGCGGGACGCTGGGAAGTGCACGGTCTCGGTGGCCAAGCGGGCGAACGCGTGGTACCACGTTTTGTTGCGCCAGTAGGGGGCGATGACAGTCGCCGCGGCTTGAGCTTGTTCGAGTTTTGCGGCGAGCGCTGGGAGGGCAGACCAAGGGGGGTTGCAGTAGTTGTTCTCGCGTCTCCACGCCGCGTCGGGGAGGTGCATGCAGTCGATGTCCTCGCACTGGGGGTCGCGCCAGCGGGCGTTGAAGCGTGGCAGTTGCGCGTTCAGCATAGACGCGAAACGGTCGATCGTATGCGGGCCCCACCGGCTCTGAAGGTGGTCTAAGAGCCGTGGGTTTAGTTGCCAGTCTTCGGAGTCCAATTCGCGGCTGAGCGTGTCGGCCCAGACGTTGGCGGCCGACCGGATGTAGCGTGGGCGGATGTGGATGTCGTTGGTGTCGAGTAGGAACCACAAGCGCCGTAGCTCGGCCATCATGACGGGCGACCGGGACGTTAGCTTGGTTAGGGCGGCGACCACGGCAGTGTTGTCCTCGTGGAGGAGGACTTGTCGGCCTCGGAGTTGCGGTAGGAAGGATTCGACCGCGTGCCGGACCGCTCAAAGCTCCTTCCACGTAATGTGTTGGAGGCGGTCGGGGGCGCTCCAAAACCCGCGGGCTTGGTAATTGGCGTCCTCGTTGAGGACGGCCCCCCATCCGTAGTCGCTCGAGTCGGCGTGCAAATAGGCGGTCTCGATTGGCTTGTAGATTGACCGGCCGTTGTGTTGGGAGGGTACCGTGCGCCACCATTCGAGGTCGCGTCGAAGTTGGTGGGTGAGGCGCACGCGTCCACCCCAACCGGTACGGGTAGCCAAGACGTTTGTGGAGCTCGCGTAAAAAGAATCGGGCGGGCGCGATGGCGAGGTAGAGAAATTGCGCTTTCCCCGCGAAGGCTGCGAGTTGCCGTGTGGGTAGCCATCGTGCGTTGGACGCTGCTCGCCCGAGCAAGGACGAAGCGTGTTGTGCAAGGTGTTGTAGTTTTGCGAGTGGGGCGCGAAACTCGCCGCGTTGCAAATCCACCGTGAGGCCCAAGTGGTCGCCGACTTGCGTTGGCGTCCACACACCTTTCTTGGGGTTGCGTTGTAGGCCGAGGCTGTCTAGCAGGGCTTGGACGCGCTGCCGAAGTAGCAGTGCCTCGTCGTAGGAATCCGCCATGAAGAGGAAGTCGTCCATGTAGGGGAGGAGTCGGGTTCCTCGCCATCGCGCGTTCCGGAGGAAGCGCTTGGACGGGCGGCGTGGGCCGGCCGGTGTATGTGCGGGCGTGGGAGGTGGTGGGCGGCGTAGGTGGTTTGTAAACACTTGCGTGAGCTTGCAAAAGTAGTAGGCGGAGCCCGACCACCCCATGGGGAGGCACGCGAGGCGCCACAAGGTGCCGCGGTAGTTAACCGTGAAGTAGTCTCGGTCCTCCTCCCGGATGCCAAGGGTGTAGTACCCATCGGCGAGGTCGAGTGAGACGAAGTAGTCTCCCGGTCGAGATAGATGGCGGAGGTGCTTGAGGGTCTCGCAAGTCATGTTGAAGGTTGAGCAGTAGCGGTTGAGTTCTCGAAGGTCGATAATCAAGCGCCATTGGTTGCATCCGGGTTTGGGCACTAAGAACATCCGGGAAACGTAGCGGGGGTTCGTAGAGCGCTCCCATGCGCCGCAAGCCTCGAAGCGTGGGAGTTCCGAGTTGAGAAACTCGAGTTGGTCGGGTGTGGCGTCTAGCATAGAGATGCCGTGGTTGTACGGCTTGGGACGTAGGCTGTGCTTGAACTTCACACGTACGCCGTGGCGGATCCAACTTAGGACTTGGCCGCTCGCGCCGATGCGGTCCCACTCCCGCCATCTTCGACGTACGCGGTGGCGCATGAAGGAAGACGTCGGGGAGCAGGAATCGGCGCGGCGGGTCACACCATCATTTCTTGCTTGGGGTTTTAGCCGAGTCGGTCGGCTTGGGGAGGGGGGTGGCTCGTGCCGCGGCTGTTGCTGCAGCAGCGGCCTTGCGTTTGTCGGCGGCGGCTTTGCGGGTTCGAGCGTCGGGCCCGGTGGGCTTGTCCGGCGTGATCTTTGCGAAAGCGGCGCCGGCGGCGGCCTTGCTGGCGGCGTGTAAGCTGACTTCGAGCGTGCGGTCGACGAAAGCTTGGCGTAGCGCGTCCAATGGGCCGGAGACCGCGGTAGGACGCGGTCGGAAAAAGCGTTCGTGCGCCAATTAAGCAAACACGCGGTCCGCATCTTTGCTCGTTTGTCCGCCCTTGGTGAGGCGGAGGAAGCCCAATCTAGTACGGGCGGCCTCCTCCGTCGTTGTGTGGGTGCGATGACCCGCTCGGATGAGGGCAATCGCTGCCGCCTGCTCTGTAGGTAGAGGTGGGCCGTGCGACAACGTGTCCAAAGCCTCGCCAATTGCCGCGTTGGCACAACTGTCGAAGAAGGCATAGCACCCTATGTGTAGGTATTCGTCGTACGCCGCTTGGGTGCGTTTGTCGCTTAGAGCTCGGGCGGTGTCGTCTGTGAGGGTCCACAGGCGGGGCTCCTCGACGTCGCGGGGTGGACGTTCGAGGCCGGCCGGGATGACTTCGCCGTAGTAGGTGAAGTCGACGAATTCGGCCGCGGAGGGGTCGGGTTCGTCGTCGAGCAGGTCGATAGGTGGCTCAGGGGCCGCCTTACCACCCTCCGTCGCTGTCGCGTCGGCGGGAATGGAATGCTGTTGATCAGTAGTAGCGGGCGTGGCCGTCGTCTGCTGGAGCTGGGCGAGTAAGGCAGCGTTAGCCGCCAAAAACTGCTCAGTAATCCGTTGTTCCGATGCCAACACCGCCGTACGAATCTGTTCGGCTGTGCGTTGTTCGAGTGAGGTAGCGTGAGGGTCGGCCGCTGCGGCGGATGTAGACTGCTCATGCTGCATATTGGGGAACTGCGTAGCTGAACGAGGGGAAGTGTCGCGTGACGCTCGAGTGCGCATGGGACGAAAAAGGTAAAACTGACACCCTACTCGACTACTAGAGTCGATACTGCATTCGCGCGAAACCTAGATTGGCTGAGCGCGAAAGCAGAGAGTGCCTAGGCTCGTGGCTAGCTACGGCTTATAAGGCACGGGCTAGCTAGAGCTGACCGTTGGGGAAGTCGTTGGTCGTTGGCTGCGTATAACTGCTCGGGCAAGGTGGTTGCCCTGCAGGTGAGACGCGCCGATATTAACGGTAACAGTAACCGCTAGAGTTATTGTCCCGTACACATGATATTGGATATGCAAACCTCTAGATTCAAATCAATCTGACCATAAATAATGTCAGATACTAGTACTTAGCTAAATGGCTAGGATATGACTGTCTCGTCTGGAAATTCCTCGAGCATGTCTTCGAGGTCATAGTCCAAGTTTGCATGGGAGGGGTCGGGGAGAGGGAGGAGGGACGGGTGGGGTGGAAGAGGGGCGTCGGTGGTGTGGGGTGGGGGAGAGGTCATGGTGAGGGGTTAGAGAGGGGGGGAGCGCGGCTAGAGGGCGGGGTTTGTTGGTGCGAGGGGACTGGCGGGAGGGGGGGGGAGGGGAGGTTAATTTTTGGGCTTGCATGTGTGCTTGGTGATGCCTGCCGTTGGTGCGGGTTTGAGTGCGGGGTCGGTGAGGGGCCGTGTAGTGGGGGAGGTGTCCATGGGCTTGCGTCATGGGTGGATGTGGGTGGATGGAGGCTGAGTGGGGGGGGGGGGGGGTTGTGGCGGTGGTGTGGGAGGGTGTCGACGAGGGGGGAGGGTAGGGTCGGGGAGGGGGATGAGTGAGAGCGGGGGGTTCGGGGTTGGGGTGTGTGAGGGGTGTGGAGGAGGACTCCATGAGGCCGGCGGAGTCTTCGGTGATAGTGGGGAGGAGGTTGTGTCTTGTGGGGGTGGGCAGGGGTTCGGGGGAGGGGGCGGAGTGGGTGTTGGAAGGGTTGTCGGTGGTGGGGGTGGGGGAGGTGGAGGGGCGTTTCTTCGAGGGGTGGGAGGAGTGTGGGAGAGTTGCGGTGGGGGGAGGGGGAAAGGAGGAGATTTGTATGTCGAGAAGGCAGTCGAGGTCGAAGGGGGTGTCGTCGTCGGCGTCCATCTTCGAGGAGTCGGAGGTCTCGAGTTGCCATGAGGTGTAGGTGTTGACATCCTGTAGGTGGCGGGTCAAGAGGAGAAGAAGGGCAGGGGTTGCGGTATAGGGAGTTGTGTTTTGTGGTGGTGAGTGGTGGGGGGTGGGGTGGTATTGAAGATAGGGTCCGAGAGTCGGGCCCTACCGAAGGTGGAGTAGTGGTGAGGGTTTATGGTGAGTGTGCATGTTGCATGGATGTGCGAGCCTCTGTGGACATAGGTGTGTTTGAGGGGGGTGGTGGCAGTGCCGTTGGTGGAGATGAGGATGAAGTACATTTCGGCAGTGAGCGAGGTTTGAATGCTTACGGCTATGAGGGGGGAGGATGAGGGGTGTGAGCGGTAGTAGGAGCCGTCCGGGAATTTTTGGAGGGAGGTGTGGCGGGTGAGGTCAAGGGTGGGGTGGTTGGGTGGGTGTGAGGTGGTGTGAAGAAGGGTGTATTCACTTGCGGTTTGGTGACCGAGTGTGGAGAGCCAGTGTGTGGGGAGTATGACGCCGTCAGCGGCGATGCATGGCAGGGAGAGGGTTTGGGGGGATTGTATGAGGACTGTGGTGAGGCAGGTGGCTGCCCAAGAGGTGCATGGGACGTGGCCGGTGATTGGGAGTGGTGTGATGGTGAGTGTGTGAAGAGGGGGGGCATGGGGTACGTGTGTGTGAAGTGAAATATGGGAGGTATGTAGAGATACATGGTCGGATTGTGAATGAATTGGGTTACTGGGGAGGTGGAGGATATTGATCCACCGGGAGGAGGTGTCGCCTTTGATCGGGATTGGGTCGTCGACTGGTTGGAGGGCGTCCGCGAACTGGAGGAGATATTTTTTTCGGAAGGTCTTGTACTTGGGAGGGCATGTTCGACGGGGGGCTGGTCTAGGTCGAGGCTCGCTCGGTCGCGAGGAGGTCATTGAGCTGATCATGTACGAGGGCAGTGATTTCTGGACAAGAGAGATTAATGAAGAGAGGGGAGCTGATCTTAACGCGACGTCCGGAGATTGCGGGGACTGTTACCGCTTGGTGCAACTGAATTTTCTGTTGTTTCAGTGTGGTCAGTAGGTGGGGGAAGGCTGCTGCTCGTGGTGGCGCCGGACAGTCCGAACGGAGTTTACGTTGCTGTGAAGTTAGTTGATAAAGCAAACCTACCGCTGTGCATGAGGTGGGAATGTCGAGACGGACCTCATGGAAGCCCGACGCGAGTTCGAGGGGAAGGGGAGTGCGGTCGAAGTGTGGTGGCATGGTCGGGTGTTCCATTCGATCGGTGTTCGCAGTCCATCGCGTATGGTGGGTAAGTTCCCGGCCTATTATATTTTTAGCACGAGCGATGAGGTCGTCGATCTGGTTGAGGCTTTCGAGGAGCCAACAACGGGTAACCGAGCAGGCACACAATAGCGATTCCGATTGATTCGGTGATTCGGGCAAGAAGACACCGTGCAGCCAGAAACTGGCGAGGTGAGGGGGGAGGTGGAGTACTGGCATGTGAGTAGATATGAGTCTAATGTGCGGGTCGAGAGGTCGTCGGCCCGGCCCATGTCAGCGGTTGACTTGGGGGCAGCAAAGACCACATGCGTCTGGAGTCCTCGACCATGTGAGGGTTCCACGGCGGGTTGAGACGCGGTGAGGAAGGGAGCGAGTGGATGTCCCACTAGACGGCTCCGGGGGTTGCAGTGGGCCGCGGTGATGGCGGGTGCGGGCCGAAGCCGCAGCAGTGCATGTTTGTACGTTGACGGGAGGTTAAAGTTCGAGGACCTGGCGAGTAATGAGGGGTAATAGGAGGATGTGGTGAGGAGCGGAGCCGTAGCGAGGGTTGGAGGTGGGGTCGTAGTGGCTTTCGTGTGTTGGCGGCACACGACCAAGTCGGATGGGACATGGGTTTACTGGATGTTGGCGGCGGACGTGAACGTCCGGACGCTCGGTGGGGCGTGGGGTGGCGCGCCGGCCACGGGGAGGGCGGAGTTTTGTAAGCGATGTTGGATTTTTTATGTCCGCAGTACTAAGGTGGGTACATGTTTGGATTTCAAAGTGGGTGGCGCGAGGGCTGTCGGGGGGACAGAATTCGAAACTTGGAAAGTTGCGCCTTGCTGTGTGTATCGTATGGTGTCTCTACGGATCCACGAACCTAGGTGAGATGGGCTCGGTTGGGAAGAGGTGGACGGTGCCTCTTGTTCGACGGCCCCTATGTCCACCAATCTTAAGTTCATCGAGAGGCCAAGCCTAGAGCGAAGACGGTCGGCGTTTCTCATTCGAGCTACCGACCCATCCCTGTGTTGCGGTTCAATAGTACTTATGCAGTACTTTAGAATTTATTACTGTCTTTAGTGACGGGAGGATGCGTTTTTCCTTAAGAAATTTTATAAATTTCCATTTTTTGACTATGATATTTTATTTATTTCATCGAGTCCAATCGAGCTCGAGAGACAATGGATACACAGATCGACAAACGTACATAAAGACATGCCGCAAAGAAACATAAACATTGACACAAATATAAACACACGGATTCTAGCAAATCAATGTAACCTAATATCTATACCTTCTTCAGAAACAGTGTTCCACGTTGATTTAGTGTCTCTCTTGTCAATTTTTCACTCTTTGTTTCCTCCTTTTCCACTTTTGGAATCTCTATGGTTCGTCTGTCTGTAATGACGCATAAGTGAAAGTATTCCACCGGTAATACCTATGACCTGAAGACCTTATTTTTATTTCACATGAGGATGATCCATGCGATTTAGATGTTAAGCTGCTTGAATAATTAAAGATTTCTTACAAAAAAATTAGTGGAGGCCACCAACCAAAAAGAAGAAAAGAGGAAAAAACCTAAGCCCGAGGAGCAAGAAGGCATGCCACAACGTCAGCACTGCCGTCCTGAAAAGCGTCGCGGAAATAGGAACCCATAGTGCCATGAAGAGCAACAGAGAGACGTTGCATGAATTCACGTCGCACATCCCCCAAAAAACGCCGAAAGGATAAAAAATAGTTCGACGAACGAAATGTCGCGGACGGACATGATTGTCAGAGCGCAAGGAGCGAGAGTCAGCGGCACCCATGCCATGGAAGCGACGAACAGACACCAAAGTAGCCAAGCGATCAACCAACTCAGCCGCCATCGGCGCCAACCGGCCCCCATCCTCCATGGCGAAGGGATAGTAGTCATGGATCGAATGAACCGAAGGCGTGCCAAGCAAAACAGAAGTGCGGAGGTCCGCATCAAGGTTGCCATAATAATGAGCTCCCAATGCAAGGCTGCCACGGAGTGGGAGACGAGCACCTATACGAGGAACATTGTTGTTCGTGCGAGCACTTGTAACCGTCACATCAACAACAAGATGACGGTGGGGAGCCATGAAGTCTAACCACACCACATCCCCAAGGCGATCTCGAGAAGCTCCCGACCGAATACGGCGGACCTCCAACCGCAAGTCCCGCTCCTTAGTAGCCCCCGCTTCAAGCATGATCTCTTCAAGCACGTGGACAATCCGGTCGTGGAGTTGAATGATATACCAAGAGCACGGACACCGGGGGATATGGTCCATAAGCATAGCATATGTGAAGCGCTCACCCGACATAGGGGTGCCCGATACCGTCGACGAAGATCCAAACCCGCGAGACTCTGAAGGAGCCTCACTGCACCGAGGGCAATTTCGAACATGAGAGGCGCGCTCCGCAGTCAAGCCAAGCACCCCGTGAGCTATCATCGTATAGCAATCGGATGGCACCTTGAAAATGGACTCATGTGAAGCGGGAAAAAGAGCCAATGCCCCGCGACCCGTACCCGAAATCACCCTCATATAGTCCGGTGGGTAAGGTTTGCAAAACGCCAAGAGGTCAAGGTAGGCCCGGGCACGAAGCATGCGCGAAATGCCCCCGTTGAATGTGGCCCCCGGAGCCTCACAAGCGAGTGAGAGCATCGGGAGTCGGAAGTTGTAGGCAAATTGATTGGGTAGCGGGTGCCACCGCGTTGTTGACCGGAGATACAACCAACTCGGGCCCGGCATAATCGGAAAGGTCTTGGTTAAGTGTGTTAGTCAACACCACGAGCTGTTTGAATCCATGCTATTGATCTGATTTTGTTCGATACCAGCCGGAATTGTAAGTAGCAGCAGCGAAGCGTCGCGACGCCACTCGCCTTCGGGGTGAAGCTCCTAAAGTTCGGCCGCTTGCTACTGGCAGCGTTATGTCGCGGTTAGCTCATTGTCACGCCATAGCGCGGATAGCGACTGTCGCGGCCGACCACCTGGGCCATGCACAACGATCGGTTTTCACCAAAGCGGGTATCGAGCGAGCCATTCATACCACTAGCATTGGCCTACAAGCTATCCCTGATTGCAGCCTTCTAAGCTTCGACCTGGAGAACGCCTTCAACACCATCTCCCGCCGGAGTTTCCTTGCGGAGGTGTACAAGAACCCTGACTTGCATCCCATTATCCCGTTGGTTGAGATGATATACTCACGGGACTCCACGGTGTATTATTTCGACCCCAACGATGCTTCGCTCCTACACGGCACGGTTCAATCTCGTACGGGTCTCCGACAAGGAGATCCTCTTGGCCCGCTTTTGTTCAACCTGGCGATAAGCACCCCCCTCCTGAATATCGGAGAACGGTGCAAGGACTCAGCGGCGATCCAAGCCTTTTCTGACGATGGCAAGTATTTGATCAAAACGTCCCGACAGTGATTACGGTGGCTACGGAGGAACTGGGGAGAGTCTGCTCGAATGTTCAACCAATCAAATCTTCGTGCATGGTACCTCCGGATACGGCCCTTGAACTTGTCGAGATGATACGGGCGATGGTCCCCGTTGTTACGGGTACTAGTAACCTTGGAGCCCCTTTTGCGATGGACTTCTCGATGGCAAACGGCCCCCCAGCGTCTCATAATGAGAACTATGTTCACTCTTGGCTGCAAGACACCGTTGAGGCTCATCAACTCCGCTTGGACAAGACCGTTTGCTTTGCTATATCGGACTTCGGAGGGACACACGCCGTTGTCCGCTTGATGATCACGTGTGCGGTACGCCGCTATGGTTTTTTGCTCCGCACCCTCCCCCCAGATATCTACCGACCGTACCTTGCTACTGCAGATAGGGCCGTTCGTGCAGCAGTTTATCGAATCTTGGGCGTTTCTTTGGACGCACAAACACTCGATCAACTAAATTGTGCTAAACGACAGCTCTCCCTCCCTGCGAAGTTTGGGGGGCTTAATGTACCGTCCCTCGAGCTCAACGCCGAACTTGCTCACTATGCTTCATTCACTGCGACCCTCGCCAACCTGATTACGGATTACGAGTCCGAGTCGCTAGGTCCTTTGTACGGTCTCATCCGACAGGAACTACTGAATGTTGCCACTTCTACTTTACCGTGGGCGGTCCAATTGCGCAATTCGTATGATTCTATCTCCACTATGGGCGGGTTTTCGGAATCGGATCTTGTGGTGTTGACTAACACACTGAACCAAAACCTTTCCGATTATGCCGGGCCCGATGTCGAGTTGGTGGTATCTACGGTCAACAACGCGGTGGCACCCGCTACCCAACTTACTAACCTACAACTTCCGACTCCAGATGCTCTCACTCGCTTGGGAGATTCCGGGGGCCACATTCAACGGGGCATTTCGCGCATTCTTCGTGCCCGGGCCTACCTTGACCTTTTGGCGTTCTGCAGACCTTCCCCACCGGACTATATGAGGGTGACTTCGGGTACGGGTCGCGGGGCTTTGGCTCTCTTTTCCCGCTTCACATGAGTCCATTTTCAAGGTGCCATCCGATTGCTATACGATGGCAGCCCACCGGGTGCTTGGCTTGACTGCGGAGCGCGCCGCTCATGTTCGAAAATGCCCTCGGTGCAATGAGGCTCCTTTAGAATCTCGCGGGTATGGATCTTCGTTGACGGTATCAAGCATATTTATGTGGGGTGAGCGCTCATCTGCCGCTATGCTCATGGACCATATCCCCCGGTGCCCGTGCTCTTGGTATATCATTCAACTCCACGACCGTATTGTCCACGTGCTTGAAGAGTTCATGCTTGAAGTGGGGGCTACTAAGGGCCGGGACTTGCGGTTGGAGGTCCGCCGTATTCGGTCGGGAGCTTCTCGAGATCGCCCCGGGGATGTGGTTTGGTTGGACTTCATGGCTCCGCACCGTCATCTTGTTGTTGATGTGACGGTTACAAGTGCTCGCACGAACACCAATGTTCCTCGTATAGGTGCTCGCCTCCCACTCTCTGGCAGCCTTGCATTGGGAGCTCAGCAAGGCAAACTTGATGCGGACCTCCGCACTTCCGCTTTGCTTGGCACGCCTTCGGTTCAGTCGGTCCATGACTACTACCCCTTCGCCATGGAGGATGGGGGCCGGTTGGCGCCGATGGCGGCTGAGTTGGTTGATCGTCTATTTTGGTGGCTGTTCGTCGCTTCCATGGCATGGGTGCCGCTGACTCTCGCTCCTTGCGTTCTGACAGTTATGTCCGTAGCAGCATTTTGTTCGTCGATCTACTTCTGTTCCGTTTCGGCGTTTTTGGGGGGATGTACGATGTGAATTCATGCAACGTCTTTCTGCTGCTCTTCATGGCACTCTGGGTTCCTATCTCCGCGACGCTTTTCAGGAGGGCAGTGCTGATGCTGTGGCATGCCTTCCTGTTCCTCGGGCTTAGGTTTTTTCCTCTTTTCTTCTTTTTGCTTGGTGGCCTCCACTGCTTTTTCTTGTAAGAAATTGATCAAGTGCAGCGAAGCGTCGGAACCAGTACACGAAATAATCCTTACGGGTATCAGGACATCACTACCTTTCAAGCATGTCGTAGGTACAGCGGGTACCGGTACTTGTACCTGTATTAAAGCATATCACTTTACGGATATCGCTTTCCGACGCGCTCGTCTGACGCGTAAACAGTATCGCTATAAACTTCACGTGCTGTGATGGTGTCTGCACAAACTCACTCCAGCTAGGCGGCACGAAATGTGTGATTCGCAACAATCCATACCAAAGAATATTCCAGATTTTTCCTTTTTCCATTTTGCTTGGTGATTTCCACTTATTTTGATTGTAAATAAATTTCCACATATACATAAAATTCTGCATGAATCGTCCTAATTTCCGCTTGATGATCACGTGTGCGGTACGCCGCTATGGTTTCTTGCTCCGCACCCTCCCCCCAGATATCTGCCGACCGTACCTTGCTACTGCAGATAGGGCCGTTCGTGCGGCAGTTTATCGAATCTTGGGCGTTTCTTTGGACGCACAAACACTCGATCAACTGAATTGTGCTAAACGACAACTCTCCCTCCCGGCGGAGTTTGGGGGGCTTAATGTACCGTCCCTCGAGCTCGACGCCGAACATGCTCACTATGCTTCATTCACTGCGACCCTCGCCAACTTGATTACGGATTACGAGTCCGAGTCGCTAGGTCCTTTGTACGGTCTCATCCGACAGGAACTACTGAATGTTGCCACTTCTACTTTACCGTGGGCGGTCCAATTGCGCAATTCGTACGACTCTATCTCCACTATGGGCGGGTTTTCGGAATCGGAGCTTGTGGTTTTGACTAACACACTGAACCAAAACCTTTCTGATTATGCCGGGCCCGATGTCGAGTTGGTGGTATCTACGGTCAACAACGCGGTGGCACCCGCTACCCAACTTACTAGCCTACAACTTCCGACTCCAGATGCTCTTACTCGCTTGGGAGATTCTGGGGGCCACATCCAACGGGGCATTTCGCGCATTCTTCGTGCCCGGGCCTACCTTGACCTTTTGGCGTTCTGCAGACCTTCCCCACCGGACTATATGAGGGTGACTTCGGGTACGGGTCGCGGGGCTTTGGCTCTCTTTTTCGCTTCACATGAGTCCATTTTCAAGGTGCCATCCGATTGCTATACGATGGCAGCCCACCGGGTGCTTGGCTTGACTGCGGAGCGCGCCGCTCATGTTCGAAAATGCCCTCGGTGCAATGAGGCTCCTTCAGAATCTCGCGGGTATGGATCTTCGTCGACGGTATCGGGCATCTTTATGTCGGGTGAGCGCTCAACAGCCGCTATGCTCGTGGACCATATCCCCCGGTGCCCGTGCTCTTGGTATATCATTTAACTCCATGACCGCATTGTCCACGTGCTTGAAGAGTTCATGCTTGAAGTGGGGGCTACTAAGGGCCGGGACTTGCGGTTGGAGGTCCGCCGTATTCGGTCGGGAGCTTCATGTGATCGTCCTGGGGATGTGGTTTGGTTGGACTTCATGGCTCCGCACCGCCATCTTGTTGTTGATGTGACGGTTACAAGTGCTCGCACGAACACCAACGTTCCTCGTATAGGTGCTCGCCTCCCACTCTCTGGCAGCCTTGCATTGGGAGCTCAGCAAGGCAAACTTGATGCGGACCTCCGCACTTCCGCTTTGCTTGGCACGCCTTCGGTTCAGTCGGTCCATGACTACTACCCCTTCGCCATGGAGGATGGGGGCCGGTTGGCGCCGATGGCGGCTGAGTTGGTCGATCGCTTGGCTATTTTGGTGGCTGTACGTCGCTTCCCTGGCATGGGGGCCGTTGACTCTCGTTCCTTGCTCTCTGACAGTTATGTCCGTATGCAACATTTTGTTCGTCGATCTACTTCTGTTCCGTTTCGGCGTTTTTGGGGGGGTGTGCGACGAGAATTCATGCAACGTCTTTCTGCTGCTCTTCATGACACTCTGGGTTCTTATCTCCGCGACGCTTTTCAGGAGGGCAGTGCTGGTGCTGTGGCATGCCTTCCTGTTCCTCGGGCTTAGGTTTTTTCCTCTTTTCTTCCTTTCTTTCTTTCTCTTGCTTGGTGGCCTCCACTGCTTTCTCTTGTAAGAAATTTTTTCAATCGTCCTATCGAAACTGCACACACAAATAAGTACTGCTACGGGTACTGCATAATCTTTTGATTTAAAAATTTCTTATGCAGGAAAAAGAAGTGGAAACCGCCAAGCAAAAGAAAGAAAAAATCCTCATCCTTCGATTGCGGACGGTGGCAAAACTTGTGAAAAAACACTACACCGGATGATACCGTAATGATCAAGTTACGGTAGCGGTAGTGTTCTAGATCATTTTCAAGCTTGAGTAATGATCGAGTTTATTGGAACGGGTACCGATACCTGTACGGATATAAGACTCTCCATCTGATTGGGATCTTACGGTGTATTATCTTTTCAGGAGTACCCGCCAACGCGCTCCGGGACTCCTCAGTCTCCACATTCTGCTCGATTCCAACGCCAAGGACAAAGAGCCTGGAGCGTGGGCCTTCAGATCATCGAACAAAAGGCAAGCAGCCCCGCAGAAGAGCACAGCAGCGCTATACTTGTCTTTCTTGGGCGTAAGGTTTGTGCCGTTGCTCGCTGTTCGCCAATGAGACTTTTCGCCCCCCGTTATTGACACCCTCCGTACCACCAACACTCAACGATAGTTTCATAATTCAGCCCATTAAGTACCTGCGCGCCCGTGTCCCTCCTCTGGCGGCGGCACGCTTAACTCGACACTGCACCTAGTAAATCCATCTGATGTCCCATCTCATTCGGCGTAAATGAATCGGCTGATAGACAGAAGAGCGATTTCTTGTTAGTTATGAATAACGTATTTATTTTAGCTAGGTAAGGCCGTAATGGTCTTGGGAGCTGTTTTGAAGCACACTGTCAAAGCTGGCCACCATGCTGCTTAGGACACGTACCCTGTCTTGTTACTGTAGGGCGTGATCCTTTAGCCATTTCCCTCATCGATATCGATACTGCTTCATTGGCTCGCCTGCTTTTGCTTGCTCCTGGTCCAGAGCTACTGTATCCTCGCGTTTTTAATGCGCTTTCGAGATACGAGTGACCAACCTCTTGTCCGCTTATTGTCGTCGACGTTCATTTCATGTTTCGCTATGTATGTCCCCTGGATCGTTAGAGGTGGTGGGAATATCTTACACGCGCTGTACCCGCAAGATTTTTTCTGCCACTGTCATATGCCATACAATTGAGTAACTGACTGTGGATACGAACTGTGCCAACAATTTTTACCTAAGGAGTTCAGGCAGGCGGCTACTTCTGCGCCAAGAAGGCAGAAATAGGAACAGTATTTGGCTCAGTTACATAAGCGTGTGGAGCATATCAAATAAATAATAGCCCAACTTGGACGACGGCTCGTGTGGAGCGATTAGATGAAATTCAGCGATCTTCTCCTCTCCGGAGCTGTGTCCTCCCAATTGATACGGGATGGACCACAACATTCAAACGCGCCCCCGGAGTTTGTGTCTGGCCGTGGTAGGGATTTGGAACGTAGGACTGCAGAGTTGACCGACGCCATTAGTCCGCCATTTCGTGTGACGGAGTCTACCCCGTTTCATCGTCGCAGTCTGCCCACCGGCGGCCCGCCATACCAGCGACGGGATAGCAGCCCAGTATACCCGTCCTACCGGCGCGAGCCCTCATTTACCTCCGCGTATCGTCGTACCGGCTCCGAGTTATCCGAGATTTCATTTATACAACAGGAGCAGTTACGAGCGGCGCAGGCGCGCTTTAGTGCAGCAAACAGTCCGTGGTGGCACGGCTGCCTCGGCGGCTATTCCAGGGCTACTCCGCCTCCGCTGCGGGTCTGCGATGGTGACGAACACGGCAGCTTCGAGGCGTACTTGCGGTACCGGGAGTCGGCTTTGGCTAGAGAGATGATGCCGAGTGCTTCCGATGGAAGATGGGAAGCAGAACTAAGTCAGCAGCCGTGGCCTGGCTTGGAGGCTAGGTCCAGGCACAACGGCGACATATTATTTCCTCCCGCCGAGGGAAGAGTGACAGGACGTAGTCCGCAAATTTTCTACTCTGCTGCTAGCTATTACCAATCGGGGAGGGCCAGCCAGCGTATCCCTGTTAATGAGCCTCCGCAGAGGGGGCAGAAAAGATTTTGGGGAGAGGAGGACGAACATGAGGACCACAGCTTCAGCTACCGCGGAGAGCAAGGAGGCGTACCCCCAAGCACTCGCGAGGCTATAAATAAGCAGGTGCCGGCAAAACATCAGAGGGCTCCCGCGACGAGCAAGACTTGCAGTAATTGCCACACGTCCGACACTCCATTTTGGCGGAAGGGCAAGGATGACGGTCTGCCGCTCTGCAACGCCTGTGGCCTGTACTACACCAAAAACAACATGCCTCGTCCTATGGTGCTCTGGAAGACGCATGCATAGACAGCGGGATGTAATATTATGGAGGCACTCATGGGCAGCCTCAACCCTCACATCTTATGGAGTCGTGCCCGCTGGAAACTGAAGCCCCAACACGCCTGGATGTTTTGTCTTTTATCTGACCGGCGTAGAACGGGTAGCACATCTCTCGATTGAGTGTCACCCTGATGAAGTTCCGCCACAAGTCAAGTTGCGCATAGAACCGACATGACCATGTGTCTAGCTATAGCTGGCGTTACATAGAGGTCCACAAAGCCGCACCGTCCAATCTCTCAAGCCCATATATACCTTCGTGCCAGCACTATGTATTGAATTGTATTAGCATGTAAACAGTATTTGTGTATCCTTACTCTGGCTCGATACATTGCCAATTGTCCGTGCACCCCTCCATTGGACAACAGGGGCTCCTTAACGAGTTAATAACACGGCGCAACTCAAGACATGAACCCGTGATATGTATGGACCACACCCATTGCAGTTGTATGAGTGCTATAATTACAGCGAGCTGAAGGACGATGTACTTCAATGCAGAAAACAAGTTAGAAAACTACAATGAGACAATACTAGCCATTTTGAAGCAGAGGCCGAGCGTGAGGGCCCAAGTGCACAATCAGAGCTCAGTGTGGCGTTCCTGCTCCTCTGGAGCAGTGGGATCACTGTAGCTCGCCTCCTCATCCTCGGCAGTGTCTCCAGCCCCACTGTCATCACTGCAGGCGAGCGAAAGTCAGACTGCGCGAGATGAAATTAGGAGAGGACATGACGGCTGTGGATTATAAGCAACCGTACCTGTCGCCCCATTCTGCTTTGCAGTGTCCACCCGTGCAAGTGCCTCCATTGTCCGCAGTCTTGTTCATAGTGGCATTAGCAGCATCAGTGATCTTCTTCATCCCAGGGTCATGCAGGTCCTGAAGACACAAACGTGCGTTTCTTTGGTATTTCGTGGCTGCAGTCTTGCCAGGTGACTTTTAAGAGTAAAGACATATGACAGGAGAGTTTGGGGACCGCCCGTACCAAAAAGTCCAGGATGGAGTCATGCGCCTTCCCCAGGCCAGTCTTGACACTGCCTTTACTTGGCGCATACTCATGCAGGCCATAGCATGTAGCAACAACCAGCAGGCCCGTTCCAAGCTGCGAAATAGGTTAAGTTTCAGCCACCCTGCATTATATTTGTTTATCGCCCCCCCCCCCCCCCCCCCCCCCCCCCCCCCCCTTCCCCTCACACAATTTTCGCTGTGCCAATGTGGCAGCCCGTACCCTAGTAGCCCAGTGAGGGGTTGGCAGCTCACTCCCATCGTAGTCCAACGAAAACTCGTACAGCGGAAAGAAAGAGTCCACAATCCCCAGCTTCGACACGAAGGACAGACAGTATGGGATTCAGCACCTAGGCATGCACTGCCAAATGAAAGCCTTGAAAGGTGGGGGGATTAGCATTGCATTCAACAAACCTCGTCTGAAGTCACGTTTGGCAACAGCCAGAAGTGCCGCCCAAGCACAATCCAGGCAATGGAAAACACGATGGCCCGTACTACAGGCAGGCACACCACACCACACGTGAGGCTAACGGTCCAGGTAGCTCATATACGGCACTGCTTGCGCCTGTTTCCGTTCAACACAGTCTATGCCTGCATTCCTCTCTGCCAGACATGCCGCCATAGTCGGGTTACTCACCAAAGAGAAGCCCGAAAATGAGGCCCAGTAATGACATGCTGAGGTACACCACCGAAATCTGATACACACAGTAACACATGAGTCACATAGGACGGTGTGAGAGTGCAGATGTGCTTGCGCATTCTCACTGAAACGAAACGAGGGGCTACCTTGATGGAGTACGGGGCCAGGGGGAATAGGCACAGCCCAAAGACAATCACCACCAGCAGCGCGGACCCCAGCCACAGCCAGGGTGAGGTGGGCCGGTCGAACGTCCAACAGTAGAAGGAGCCTTCGTCCCAGTTTTGGTACTGGTGGGGCCGGCAGCAAAACCATGCAGGCTCCCTCAGCACTATGCAAACAGACAGCCACCCGATCACAGAGGAGCGTGGGAAGGAGGGTTGAGCACTGGCTGACCTGCTCATACAGCAGCTTCTTAGGCCACTTCACAAGTTTCTTTCTTCCGGGCTTTGGCTTTTTGTACATCCTGTCCGCGCGCACAAAGAGGCGACGCCGCGCCATCTCCACGTAAACGTCCTCAATTTGCGCCTCCACGGTCCGCCCTAGACGGCAAAGCACCGAATCGTGAGTTATTATAGCACTCCGCGAGGTTTCACTGGGACTTCACTGAGCGTCGGGAAGTCCGCAGGTCCCCACCTGGTCGCAGCGGCTCAATGACACCGAGCTTCTCGATCTCGGCTGGGTGTTCCCTGAACCACGCCGCGAAATCCTTCCCGCGGAAAAACTCCACCCGGTCACCCTGCGCGACGCCATGGCGCCAGGCAATGCCGTGCTTGGTGCGCAGATGGCCGGCGAGCTCGACGAATGCATCCTTGACGCCCGCCGCTTCCCTCGCCGCCTGCTCAAACCACCGCAGCAGCTAAAGCTAAGGACATAGACCCTCACCACGGGCAGTCTACAAGTACCCACTATTTTCAATTCACACTGACACGACGTATTGGACACTGGAGAGAGTGTTAGTACTACGAGCTTCCTGCCACGGATGTTAGCGCACCGCCGCCTTTTCACCAACCGGCCGTGGAAGTAACACGAGACGATCTGGGCCCTCTACTCACAGTGGCAGGCAGGACTGGATGCCGCACGGCGCTTTCAGACATACCTTGCGCCCCATCGCCTAGAGCGTGCAAGACGAGTTTTGCTTCGCGATGAAGTATTGATGTTATCTGTGCCAGTGCGCGGAGCAGCGACACTCCTACGACTCAGCCGACGCTAGAAAGTGCGGTCAAACGCAAGATGGGAAATTTGAACGGGCATATATCACTGTGTAGTGCTGGCCGCGGCTATCGGGCGACGGCAAGGCGCGCGTGCTTATGCGCAGAGAAAGAGGCGAAATTCACGTCCCCGCCTCGGACGAACTGGCGACCCGTCTGATTGAATTATTTCAAATGATCGATTACAAAGAAAGCACTGCTTTTAATATTCATATCGGCGCGCATCAATGACGGAATTCCTGTTGTAGTTTTCGAGTTATTTACACAAAACATATGCAGCATCAATAACAAAACCATCAGCATCAGCAGGACCAGGAGTAAATTGTTTACAAGAAGAGCAAGATGAGCACGGACAGGGAAAGTGGGAGGGGAAACAAGAGGGCAAGAGTGACAAGAGGATCACGGAATCCAAAGCACAGCAAAAGGAAAGCACTACATTGTGCACAAACCTAGCAGATTAAAATAAGGGAACTCCTAGGCCACGCCGAGAATGCAACACGTGGAGGCGACAAGCGGCGCCTCACGCGCCGCTCGAGGAAGCACGGGCCCACAAAATTGCAGAACCAATATGATGGGGCATACGATATGAGGTGGTGCAGCCGCTGTTTGCCTGCCTTCTAGCTCCGCTTGGGTTGAGAGGGATGTTTGCCTCTTTTTTCTCCCTTCTCGCTGGTGGAAACCCTGATTACGATTTAATTCTGATATTATGGGGCACATATATTAGTGTAACCCTTAGCGTACAAAAGATATTCCTCTTCATTGAACCTTGCCACCAGCCCATATCGACCGCGAAACATATTTAGATTTAAGGTTAGATAATTCCGCCGCCGGATGAAGCACAGGTCGCACAGTACGTAGCAATATGCTAGGTGCTTTGTATCCCTATCGAACTATCCGTACCCTAAATGAACCTGTATGCCGAGCTTATTTATGCTGCCGACTTTTATTTCAGCTGAAATCAAGATCTCAATAATGTGAGCTGACATAACTGCCAATGACAAATCATATACCTACATATAAATATAAATAGTCATCGTTCCGATGGTGCTTCCTGTAATCGAAATACAAAATAAATAAATGCCAAATCAGATTCTATTAAAATCTTGACTGACACTTCATTTGATTCACAGCGCATTGTCATTTTCCATTAGTAAGCGGAGGCATCAGGCTAAGCGTGTTTTCCTATGTTATTAAGAGAGCCATGGACTTAATCCTGTCGATGAGTAAGAACAACAACTTCAATAAGATCTTAGTAGTTTTCTGCGATGTAAGCTCCAGACCGGCTGTCGATTTCGGCATTACTACAACTTACCTGTGCAAAGACAACAACTGGATGGTTCATAATGAAGAAATATCGCATGGAACAACATTTGAATTCGGGGATCAAAATGGAAAGCACGATTAAAAGTACATGTGATTGAAAATGAGCTAGATACGTTTCCAACGGAGAAAATATTGTTCCGATGTCAATGCACCCGCCGGCGTCGAAGCGGCGGTAAGGCCGAATAGGGTTTCGCTCGCATACCTTGTCGACGCCACACCCATGACGACGTGTTGGGTGCGGGTGGCCGTATTGTCGTGCTTTTTTTTTTTTTTTTTTTTGCGCCCCCGGGATATGGGACTGGCAGGGAACCCGCACCGGCTCCCTCTACAGGCTATATCGCATATACCATATACAACATAGATATGGAACCGCATGGGGCTCAAAGTTCGTTGTCGTAACAAACCACGACACACTGCGACATCTGCTCAAGCAACCAAACAACAGGTTGAACAAGCGGCAAGCACATTACTTGCGGGACTTTCAACGGTTTGTGGGTTCAATAACGCTCGCGTACCGCAACGGAGCCCCTAACGAAGCAGATATGTTAAGCCGGAGACCATACTTCGTACCTCAAGCCACATTTCCATTATTTTGGAATGGCGAGGTTCCGTAAAATGTTGATTTATGACGGAATTCCCATCCGTTGTTAGAAGACGCGAAGTTAAGCTCGATGGTTGTTAACGCGTTGCGGTTGAGCCACCATTTTGTAGATCTCGTTCGCGAGGGGTACCCCCAAGAGACGTTTTATGGGACGAGGGTGAGTGGACGAAAGACAGTCGGATAGAAGCCCGAGCTTGATACTTTGGCGTGTTGATCGCGTTTGCATTTTACGGAACTACGAGCTCCGACTGATATTGATCTCTAAGTTGCACGACTGTTCGCCAGCTTGTCACATAAGAGTCGCTCGCACTCTTGCTAAAGCGCTCGACAGATTTTTGTGGCGGAAACGAATTCGCCAAGTTGTTAAAGATTTTATGAGCGACGAGTCGTGTGTCGACGAGAAAAGATTCAACCCTAGGTGGCCGCGACTCTTTACCCATTACATGTCCCACCCAAACCGTGGCACCCGGTGGGACTTGACCACTTGACACAGAGCAGGACTTGACCAAACATAAGGTAGCGCAGAGAGGGGTTATAGTTGAGGAAACGCGTGTTGTGTTCTCCCACGGGAATCCTTGTTTGTGTGCGAATTCGATGTTGGTGAGTGAGCCGTGTGTGACGAGTACATTCTTGCAACAGTACATTGCATGACATTGTACATGTACTCGTTACTAATTCTAATTCGTGCTTTTCCATCGGAAGGACGGACAACGTGGGTACGTCTCTACTCCAATGTTCACAAGGGTTATGATGCGTACTGTACTACCAGTACCTCCCGATACGTTAAGTACGCAAAGTTAATCTAACTAGCCAAATGACGCACCAAGCGAGGTTTCCTATGCAAAATGTGATTCCCCAGGCTAGACGAGCCGCGTCGCTAGACTGTTGACGACGGTTGGAAAGCCCTAACGCATAACACGTAAGCGAGTATGAGTAAGCGTAAGCTATCTGGGCGGAAAAGCTATTTAAGCATAGTGCAGTAGAGGGAGGTGACAGAACCATTTAACAATTCCCTTTGTTCAATTACAATGTATTGTTTATTAAGTACAAGCACTGAGACATCTTCTCATCTTTTCCCTACTACACCACCATTCAGCAATTATGCAGCAACAAAATTGAACATATTTGTGCTAGCAGTTAGCTTTGGAGGGCTAACCGCCACACTGGTTTCGGAGCTCTTTGGTCGACGCACATTTTCGTTGTCGTTTGATTCGCTCGACGTTGCTTGTTTGATTCGGAATGGCGTTTGTTGGACCTGGTCGTTACGTGGTGGTCGTAATTCATGTTGGAGGGACTAAGCTTTCCTACATTAAGCTTGTGTTACAACGTGAGCCTGGTTTTGGTAAAAAATGGTTCCCAAGTGGCTCGGTATCGGCTAACGAAGAGCATGTTGATACTGCCGTTCGTGAGTTACAGGAGGAAACTGGCCTTATTTTGACTCATGATGACTTAACGTTGTTGAGTGATGCGCCGGTTCGTGTCGCCTTACCTATCGGACAATAGATGGTTTACGTCTATACGGCTTCCGTCCCAATCCCCTATCTCACTCATTTACCTCTCTGACTCATTTACGCACACCTGCTCAGCTCGAGCAGGCTGTGACAGCCCGGTCGACTATTAATCCGGATGGTTCTTACGTCGTACCGGAAATAATTGATATTGGAGGTCTTACTCTTACGCCTGCTAAGACGCGGTTACTTTCAGCCCTGAAGCAAAAAAACGAGTTGCTTCCCTTTGGTTACGTGACTCGGTGAGAGATTTTTCGTCGTGCAGTCTATACGTCCCAAGCATTTTTTATGACGATCTGTCAGTCCCGAGGCAGTTCTTTATGTACCCCCGGGTTTCGTCGGTCGACTCTCGTTCTGTTTGGCTGCTCATTCGAGGCTACATTAATCAGTTGAGTGGATAGACTCCGACTGACTTACGCATGGGAGCCCCAATGCCAAGTACTAATTTTGTTGGTCTACATGTTACCCTTACCTAGACTCAACGCAAGGCAGCGGTTAATTCGCCACTTCGATCTTGTCGTTTTCCCCGTGAACTGAAAGATTGGCTTGAGGCGCAGCCGCAACGCTTCCTCTTGATAGGCATTGCGGCTGACCCTTACGACTCAGTAATATGGGTTACTTCAGAGTTCTTTGGACCCCTGAACGGATGGTGGTTGAACAGTAAACATCGGGCAGCTATCCCAGCTACGTTTGACTTGTTGGTCGCGGAGCTGCGAAAGACATCTCTCCTCCCCAATATACATGACGACACTATTAACGCTTTGCTAAGCTTTACGCAAGGAAATATGAGTTACGATGTCTACACCCAACAATTCAACGACTTTTTACGGCGGTCTCGTCAGCAGGTGACAGCTGATGTCCAGTATGTTCGTTTCATCAATGGACTGGCAAACTTCGAGTCAAAGACCCATGCTAAGTCGCATCGATCACAAAAGGGTTACAACATCAAGCCCGTGGAGCTGCAAAACTTCCTCAACGACGCCGTTACTAATTCGCCGCATATAGGAGGTATGAAGTCAAATGTTGGACCATCTACAACACTTGGAAGCGGACAACCTACCATAAAGCGCGACCTTGAGGACCCTTTTGTTGGAGCCTCTAAGACTTGGAAACGTAATGGTGCTTGTCGTGTCCTTGGACGTGGAGGAGGTCAAGGCGGTCGTGGCCGACCTTCGCAAAACACTGGCCGAATTAATTTCAGCGCTATCGCTAATGCGTTGACTTCAAAGGAGCGTAAACGGCATATCGAGGAGGGACTCTGTTTAAAATGCCACAAGAAGGGACACCGGCTTTTTCAGTGCCTTGATTTGAAGGGTAAAGCTACTATGGGTGCGCCATCTCAGAACCAATGATGGCGGCAAGGCTGTTCTACAGACGAACTAGAGCAGCCGGCTACAGCTACTAGTCGTCATGAGACACTATTAGTAGCGATAGAGGTCGTCGGAACACGATCGACACCTCTATCGACTACAGTCGCGACACCTGCAACAATAGTAGCAGGTCGTCGTCGTAAAAACAAGCAGATACATAGTCGTAAACATGTAACCAGACGTTCGATTGATTGGAAACTTGTTGAGTCTATTTTCGAACCTCTGCACGCACGTTTTGACTTAACCTTGGAGGGATGTGCTGATGATGAAGGTCTAAAGTCGCACGGTGACTTACCTCATTGTTCACCGAGTGACTCGATTCTTGAGAGGAATTTATCCGGAGAACGGGTGTTCATTAATCCACCCTTGGAGTTGGCTGAACAGATTGGACAGCATTTTGAGAGTTGTCGTCGAACAACTCCAACATCTACGATGGATGTCTTTGTTCTACCTAAATGGGCGAAGTTCACTCAGCTCACTAAGCACTGGAAACTCTACCAAGAATTCCCAACACGGACACATCTTTCTACTCGCCAGTCACTTGAGAATCCAGCTCAGCAATAGGTGGTTGCTCCAGCTCCTTGGCATGTACTGTTGTGGTTAGTCGACGCTGATTGTGCTTTTTACGATCACACCCCGCCTACAGTTCTTGACCAACCTACCTCGGTACATGTACCTCCTGTCGACACGGAGGAGTCCATCGCTACGCTACAACATTTTTTCACGCCATCTACAGCACTTATGACTGACCTCACGGAAGCTCGACCGTTAACTCGTACCGAGTTGACTGTGAAAACTTCTGATGGTGGACACTTTTTTTCTGTCTTGGTCGATTGCGCTGCGACTCTTGACTTCGTGTCTGAGGACTTCGTACGACGCTTTGCTTTAAAGACCCGTAAGTCTATGACCAAGACCCCCGTTCGACTTGCCAACGGACAGCGTGTGACTTCGTCGACAGTCTGTGATGTGACTTTTGAGTTGGCTCGTCGCGAATTTCAACGGACTTTTTACGTCTTACGTGACCTACGTGCTGTTGATTTGATCTTGGGTTTACCATGGCTTGACGATGAACAGGCCTCTTTTCAGTTTGGTACTACCATGGTTTTTATTCCTTTGGATGGCACAGCATTGGAGACTCAGTTGAAGGAACAACGTCTTGAGTTTCTACATCTGTCTCAAGCCAAAGTTCAGGAACTCATGCGCAAGACGCGCCGCAGCAAGGGACATAATGCCGAATTCTACGTAATTGAACTTACGCCAGCCGCTGACTAACCGACAGAATTTCACACTGGAGAGGAGCTAACTGCAAACCAACGTGAAAACTTCCGGTCGTTACTCTACGATGACTTCCCGGAGTTACTCCAACTTGTGAATTCTCGACATGTAAGCCGGCAATGGGATCATCCCATTGATACAACTTGCCCGATGAAACGTCAACGGCTTAACATATTGTCACTTGCAGAGCGCGCTGAGCTAAATCGACAGCTCAAAGACGCCGTGGACGCTAGTTTGATATGTCCTAGCTACAATGAGTTCGGCTCGCCAATTCTTTTTGTGCGAAAAGCTTGTGGCTCGCTTCGTATGTGAATTGACTACCATGGACTTAATGAAGTTACGCGTAAAGATGCTTACCCGCTTCCGCGTGTGAACGACACGCTTGCTGAGCTCAAGGACGCGAACTTCTTCACACACATCGACCTCGCCTTTGGCATCTGGCAAGTTCGAGTGCGTGATAAGGACATCCACAAGACGGCCTTTAAGACCCCTGATGGCTGAATGGAATAGGTCGCCATGCCGTTTGGACTATGCAATGCACATCTACTTCTCAGAGAATGATGAATGACATTCTTCGCGATTTTTTTCATAAGTTCGTTACTGACCTCGACGACGTATGCATTTATAGTCGCACTCAGGAGGAACACATGGAGCACTTGCGTCTTGTGCTACTGCAATTCAAGGAGAAGGGCTTGAAGTTACGCCTTAATAAGAAATGCTTCTTCGGCCTTCAAGAGATGGAGTATTTGGGCTATACTGTGTCTGTTGGTCAGATTTCGATTTCCACAAAGAAAGTCGAGGCCGTTGCAAACTGGCCAGTGCCTACGACGCAGAAGGAGGTTCGCAATTTCCTACAGTCTTGCAACTTTTATGCCATATTTGTTCACCATTTCAGCTACCTTGCGGCTCCATTGACGGACTTACTTCGGAAGTCCCATCCATAGAAGGTTACGCTGACGCCTGCCTGTTTGGAAGCCTTTGAGACTCTAGTTAGTTACGGCTCATTTACGGCTCAAGTTACGGCTCATTTCCGCGCCATGCCTCATCATTCCGGAGGTCAGCTCGGACGCGACGTTCACCTTAGCTACATATGCTTTGTCAGTGGGGATTGCAACAGTCATGTTACAAGACCAAGGAGGAGGCCTTCAGCCAATCTCTTATTGGGCGCGTAAGCTGAATCCAGCTGAGCGTGGTAACACTTACTCTGCGTACGACTTAGAAGCTTTAGCCGTATGTGAAGTTGTCAAACTTTGGAGGTGCTATCTTGCAGGGTGCTCTAAGTTCCTTGTCGTAACAGACCATGACACACTGCGACATCTGCTCAAGCAACCGAACAACATGCTGAACAAGCGGCAAGCAAGATACCTGCGGGATTTGCAACCGTTTGTGGGCTCGATGACACTTGCAAATCGCAAGGGAATTCTGAACGAAGTTGATCCGTTAAGTCGGCGTCTAGACTTCGTACCTCATGCCACATTTCCATTGTTTTGGGATGGCGAGGTTCCGTCAGATCGAGAATTACGACGGAAGTCGCAACTGCTTTTTGAAGACGCACAGCTAAACTTAATGATAGTCGACGCGTTGCAATTGAGCCATGAGTTCGCTGATCTCATTCGCGAGGGGTACTCCCAAGTCTCGTTTTATGGGGACGAAGGTGAGTGGACGAAAGACAGCCGGATAGAAGCTAAAGCTGGATATTTTGGGCGCCTCGATCGCCTTTGTATTCCTCGAAACTATGAACTCCGACTGAGAGTGATCACAAAGTTGCACGAAAGTTCGTCAACTGGTCACAAAGAAGTTGCTAGCACTCGGCGCCCGCCGGCGGCCCCGGAGGGGCGTGCGCTCGCATGCCCGTCGACACCTACCTCTACCTCCACGCGGTGGGCGCTGGTAACCCCGTAGCCGTGCGATGCTTGGCACAGTAGGGGGCTGAACGAGGTACCGACAGCTGCGATCCGCAGGATCAGCAGCTATCGGGAAGCCATGTACGGAGGGTTTCGGAAAAACATAATATCCGTACACCAGCACATGAATCTCCCGCTCGGCAAATCCGATATGTTTTGTCAATAACTAAATACGCACATCTACTCTGCCGTCACGGCGGGAACGATGTCTGCGGATTGTTTTTTTTGGCGAGGAAGGCTACGGACGGATCAGCGGTGGGACGAGGGTGTTGGAGCTGGCGGCGGGCAGCCGGGAAGCAGCGCTAGGGCACGGCGCTCGCTAGGAGCCGCCAGCCCTGCGAGAGTTTTAAGTCTACCATGAGGGCGAGGCCTGAAGCTACGCATGACGGAGGTGTGTCGCGGTCGGAGGAGCGGCACGGTCTGGCGGCGGCGATCCTTAGGATAGACCGCCGCCGGAAACACCCGGTACGAGGGGCTTTTGGAAAAAATATTCCCGTACCCAACATCTTTTGTGGTTCGGCGACTCGATCCCTATGTCCGACCCACCCCTCCCCTAGTCGGTACCCGGTTGTCGACAAGCTGCCTCAGGCGGTGTGCCTAGAGTTATCGTAACGGCACACTGCTCGTAAAGGCGGCCCCCTAACAACGTAAACCACCGGGGGAGGGTACGGCCGGCCACAGCGCGATCAGATGGGTGTTGGAAACATACGGAACAAGGACATGGGACATGAGAACATCTGGCACGGGGGCAGGAGAGCCAACCGGACACCGTCTGCAGCTTAGTTATTTACTCTCCCCAGCCCCCGAAGGAGGAGGGAAGACTCGGCTAGGTGGCGAAGTGCGTCGGGAGGAGTTACTACTACCTCGGGCGGGGAAGAGCACGGATCGAGACGGGACCGACGAAGATCTGAGCGAGGGGGGTTTTCACATGCCTATCCCTCTAGTTCCGGCAAGACCGGAGTCGCACGTTACCCGAGGTTAGGCACACTCGCATCGACCAGCTTTCGCTGACCAGCCTCGCTGATCAGCATCCCCGCAGCGGCTGGAGCAGGCCGCGTACCGTGGAGACTAGCGACATTTTTATTTCATAATGTATCCAAAAAATACGTATAGATATAAATATAACAAATGCGTGGTTACGTGTATGTTTTAGACGGTATCGTCACTGCCAATGGAGAGGTTGGGATGCTTGGTTCACGGTCTAGCCCACGCTTATGAGTCCAAACTGGCTTAGCACGGGGGTCCCAGAGACAACAACCGGTTAATACTGGTATTGTTGTAAACAATTTCATTTCAGTTCATTTGCTAGCACTCTTGCTAAAGCGCTCGACAGATTCTGGTGGAAACGAATTCGCCAAGACGTGAAAAACATTTGTGGGCGCTGCGTCGTGTGTCGACAACCGAAGATTTAACCGCATATGGCTGCGACTCTTTACCCATTGCCTCTTCCGCTCGGACCGTGGCACAAAATTGGTCTTGACTACTTGACACACTTATATGAGAGCAATGGCTTTGACAATGTGATGATTGTAGCAGATCATCTGACTCGAATAATGGCCAATTTTCTGCCGTGTACAAAGACTGTTACTGCCGAAGAAACCGCGCCTTTGTTTTTATAGGGAGTCTACCGATTACATGGACTACCCCGTGTGATGATCAATGACCGCGACCCGAAATTCGTCAGTGGCTTCTGGCAGACACTTATTTGGCGACGAATGGGAATGCGTCTGAAGATGTCTTCCTGTCGACACCCGGAGATGAACGGACTAACGGAGCGCTTGAGCAACACATTTCAACAACTTCTTCGTTGCTTCTGTTGATACGACGGTTCTGATCGGAAACCCCTACTACCGCAAGTGGAATTTTCGTACAACGCCTCTCGTGCACTTGGAATCGAGCTTACCCCTTTTGAGGCTAATCTTGGGTTCTCTCATGAGGAGCCTTATTAGTGCCGGCGTAGCTGCATTTTTTTGCTGTTTAGCATGCGACCGTCAATTCCAGTTTCGCAAGACGCAAAAGAGCGGTTACGATTGTTACATGAAATACATACCCTGGTACGCTCTGTGTTACAGCTACACAAGGACGAGATGCAGGCACGCACAGAACCGTCTACATCGCCACACTTCGTCAGAGGAGACAAGGTGACATTCATCACAACAAACATTTTTCTACGAGCACAGCCCAACAGGAAACTCAGAGATAGAAAGTTTGGACCTTTTATAGTGGAGGAACAAATTGGGAAACAAGGAAACACATTCACAGATTAAAAGTTCCAGCGACAGTACGCTTACATCATGTGTCCCATGTGAACAATTTACGACCATGCTCTACCGCTCCACTACGACCAACTGTCCATGTGACTGGTCCTAAAGGAGACGATGAAGAATTTGACGTCTCTCACATCTCCGCGGTGTCCATTAAATCATTACCTGGACGACGACGCAAACATTTGCTCTTTATGACACACTTCCGTGATGACGACATTCCACTTGTCCGGCACCGGTTGAACGAGGTGCACCGAATTACGGCGATACAAGATTTCTTGGAGACGCCCCAATGGCACAAGTTTGCTAAGACTCCCCCCGCACATCCCCACCTCCTCCCCGCTCGACCACATGGATTCCTCCCCCACCACCAGGCCTCCCACCGACCCCTCCCTCAAACCACCACCCCCGGCCGGCATCACTAAGTACACACGCCCCTCCCGCAAGAAAACCTCCCCTTCCCCCCCCTCCCACCTGCCCCCCCCGCCCCTCTAACACCCCTCCTCCCGCCCACCCTCCCCCCCCCCTACCCCCCTCACACTCCCCCCCCCTTGTCCTCTCCCCTTGACTCCCCCCCTTCCCTCCACCCCACCCTCATCCCCTCCCCTTCGCCTCCCAAAACGACTATGACTACGCACTCGAAGAACTCGATGACCTGCTAGAGGACGACCTAGGAGAGACCCACACCTCCTCTTCAGTCCAGCCCCTCTCAGGCGGCCCCGCCTGCCCCCACAGGTCACCCCCGGCCGACATGGCCGACCCTCATCCCTAACTCCCCACAGGACGGACCTCACGGCCTAGAGGTTAGACCCCACGACCGCCCCCACGCCCATACGCCCGATATCGGCAACCATAATGTAACCAACTCGCTTCGGTCCTCCCCCCCGGCACACTTTACCTCACGCACCTGTGGAGTCAAATTACACACCTACCTCTTTGACTTAAATCTTGAACATGGCTCACCCACCCCCATTGGCAACCTCGACTCATGTGCGGTGCTCTCTTTCCAATGGGGACACTACCAAGACCTTTCAAACCTATATTGCATTGCTACCTCCCTAGCTAAACTCCACTCCACCGCCTTTGCCTCCTATACCGTCATCACCAATAACGAAGTTGATAACTTCCACCACCATACGCTCTACCCTAGCCAATGGACTAACCTCCCTAACATAGGCTCACCTCCTCACCCTTGCACGCCCAACCACCCCCTAATCGTCCTCACCTGGCTACACTCCCACTTCGGTCTCCTCCACTTAACCCACTCCTCGGCTACTTGGATTGACTCCCTCCACCACCCCCCTCCCAACCTCCTAACTCGCTCTCTCGCCCTTGTAGCCTCCCGGAACTCCTCCCCCCCTCCCCGCCCGTGGGAGACCTCCGCTTACTTAACCCCCCTCGCTAAAACGACATGCCCACGCGTGGTCGTGCGGCACCCACGCCCTATTACATACTTACTTTTTCACCACAGCACCCCCCGACCTGACTTACAACCCCCCTTCCTTCGAACCCCGAACTACTATCTACTCCCTACACTCACTCTTGTGGCACCACACCTTCCGCTCCACTCCCCTCCCGATCG
>JAPMLY010002933.1:0-14088 GCA_026401115.1 Tetraselmis chui | reverse complement strand
CAACGAGAAGTGGGCGATGTCTAAGCGACATCATCACAAGTGTAGGCCGGGGACAACCCGCCGATGCCATGGGTGATCACGTGTGACTTGCTTATTCGATTGGAGGTGGGATGCCGAGTGGATGACATTGTTGCGAGATTCCCTTAATAAACAAGTTTACGGACAATATTAGGAAGACATGCAATCTACCCCTCACACTCGACTATGACTTCGACATCAACCTCAAGTGCGATGACCCACCAATGGAGCGAACAAGCCGTATGTCAATGGTAGAGCTTTAGGGTTTTTAGTTTTTTTTCCGGACAATATTAGGGAGACATGCAATCTACCCTTGACACTCGACTATGACTCCGACATTAACCTCAAGTGTGATGACCCACCAAAGGAGCGAACAAGCCGTATGTCAATGGTAGAGCTCCGAGAGGTTCATATGCAATTACAAGATTTACTCGCAATAGGTTGGATTCATCCGGCAAAATCTCCGAAAGGTGCCCTTACTTTACATTTACGCGAGAATTTGAATACCATACGTATGTGCGTAGACTACGGGATACCCAACGGCCATACCAAAAAAGTCCGTACCTTGTTACCCCAAATCGATGAATTTTCCGACTCGCTAGTAATGGGGCTAATTATTTCAATACGTTAGACATGTCTTAGGGCTATCACCAAGTTTGAGTCAAAAAACCGTGACATACATAAAACAACATTCCGTACTCATTGCGGAATGTTCGAGTACAACGATCTACCCTTTGGACTCTACTACGCCCCAAATGGATTCCAAGCGATGATGATTCGAGGCCTAGCCCCGTATCTCGGCAAACTCCGCGGGGTATATCTTGACGAAGTGTTGATCTAAAGTCTAACGGCCGATCAACACCTCGAGCATATTCGACTCGTGTTACGAGAGCCGGCGGAACACATACCAATGATTATGTAGAACCACAACTGCTTTATCCCAAGAAACATAGGACCCCGCCCACACCGTTGAAACCACCCAAGCGTGGCTACATAGCAAGTCGAATTTCACAATCATTACTTAGCCGCCGACAACAACGGATATGTCGTGGATTAAAATCGTTTTGGGCATCATGGCTAGACGATTGCAATCGAGGATGCATGTGATCGCGTGTTAGTGGTGTGAATCGGATTTCGAGGAGCGGGAAAAATTGCCATTGTCGGACATGCGAATATTGCGCACGTCATTAGGGCGGAGATTGCGAGCTTGATTTGCAAAGGAAGGTGGAATCATAACTTAGACGGGTAGTACTCCGTTGTCCTAAGAATTAAGTTATGACAACCATAGGCGCTCCAACGAGAAGTGGGCGATGTCTAAGCGACATCATCACAAGTGTAGGCCGGGGACAACCCGCCGATGCCATGGGTGATCACGTGTGACTTGCTTATTCGATTGGAGGTGGGATGCCGAGTGGATGACATTGTTGCGAGATTCCCTTAATAAACAAGTTTACGGACAATATTAGGAAGACATGCAATCTACCCCTCACACTCGACTATGACTTCGACATCAACCTCAAGTGCGATGACCCACCAATGGAGCGAACAAGCCGTATGTCAATGGTAGAGCTTTAGGGTTTTTAGTTTTTTTTCCGGACAATATTAGGGAGACATGCAATCTACCCTTGACACTCGACTATGACTCCGACATTAACCTCAAGTGTGATGACCCACCAAAGGAGCGAACAAGCCGTATGTCAATGGTAGAGCTCCGAGAGGTTCATATGCAATTACAAGATTTACTCGCAATAGGTTGGATTCATCCGGCAAAATCTCCGAAAGGTGCCCTTACTTTACATTTACGCGAGAATTTGAATACCATACGTATGTGCGTAGACTACGGGATACCCAACGGCCATACCAAAAAAGTCCGTACCTTGTTACCCCGAATCGATGAATTTTCCGACTCGCTAGTAATGGGGCTAATTATTTCAATACGTTAGACATGTCTTAGGGCTATCACCAAGTTTGAGTCAAAAAACCGTGACATACATAAAACAACATTCCGTACTCATTGCGGAATGTTCGAGTACAACGATCTACCCTTTGGACTCTTCTACGCCCCAAATGGATTCCAAGCGATGATGATTCGAGGCCTAGCCCCGTATCTCGGCAAACTCCGCGGGGTATATCTTGACGAAGTGTTGATCTAAAGTCTAACGGCCGATCAACACCTCGAGCATATTCGACTCGTGTTACGAGAGCCGGCGGAACACATACCAATGATTATGTAGAACCACAACTGCTTTATCCCAAGAAACATAGGACCCCGCCCACACCGTTGAAACCACCCAAGCGTGGCTACATAGCAAGTCGAATTTCACAATCATTACTTAGCCGCCGACAACAACGGATATGTCGTGGATTAAAATCGTTTTGGGCATCATGGCTAGACGATTGCAATCGAGGATGCATGTGATCGCGTGTTAGTGGTGTGAATCGGATTTCGAGGAGCGGGAAAAATTGCCATTGTCGGACATGCGAATATTGCGCACGTCATTAGGGCGGAGATTGCGAGCTTGATTTGCAAAGGAAGGTGGAATCATAACTTAGACGGGTAGTACTCCGTTGTCCTAAGAATTAAGTTATGACAACCATAGGCGCTCCAACGAGAAGTGGGCGATGTCTAAGCGACATCATCACAAGTGTAGGCCGGGGACAACCCGCGATGCCATGGGTGATCACGTGTGACTTGCTTATTCGATTGGAGGTGGGATGCCGAGTGGATGACATTGTTGCGAGATTCCCTTAATAAACAAGTTTACGGACAATATTAGGAAGACATGCAATCTACCCCTCACACTCGACTATGACTTCGACATCAACCTCAAGTGCGATGACCCACCAATGGAGCGAACAAGCCGTATGTCAATGGTAGAGCTTTAGGGTTTTTAGTTTTTTTTCCGGACAATATTAGGGAGACATGCAATCTACCCTTGACACTCGACTATGACTCCGACATTAACCTCAAGTGTGATGACCCACCAAAGGAGCGAACAAGCCGTATGTCAATGGTAGAGCTCCGAGAGGTTCATATGCAATTACAAGATTTACTCGCAATAGGTTGGATTCATCCGGCAAAATCTCCGAAAGGTGCCTTTACTTTACATTTACGCGAGAATTTAAATACCAATCGTATGTGCGTAGACTACGGGATACTGTTAAACCGTGCACACACGATCAGTAAGGAAGGTAACTAACGCATACGTAGTTACAGTCACAATCACGCAAAGGGACAGTCACAGAGACAACCAGCCCGAGGCGTGGTGTCGGGACAACAGAAGTGTTGGAGCAGAAGCCTAGCGACAGCTCTGTACCAGTACAAACAGGTTATCGGTATGTCCGATCTAGACATGTACAAATCATATCTAGAATAGCTTACAGTAGCTATCTGCAACTAATAACTAGAAGGTATTACTTACAACACTCCCCCTGAAGGTAGCTACGGGATGAAGCGTTGCATTGGGTCTTGTCCTCCAAGGATTGCACTTCGGTGTCTTGTGAGTGCCGGTCCTGGGAGGGGCTTGGTGAACATATCAGCCACCATCTGGTCAGTGGGGAGGTACCTCAACTTGATGGTTCCCTGCTCCACATGGTCCTTGAGGAAGTGCCATTTCAGACCGATGTGTTTGGTCTTCTCGCTGACCAAGGCGTTCTGGGAGTATGCGATGGCGCTTTGGTTGTCCTCCCAGATGGTGGTGGTTTCGGTGATGGGGGCGTTAAGGATCTCCCCCAGGAGTTGTCGGAGGTGGAGTCCCTCCTTGGTGGCGTCGGCCGCAGAGTAGTACTCGGCTTCACACGTGGATTGAGCCACACAAGTCTGTTGTTTGGACTTGTAACTTACTGGCCCGCGTCCGAGGGTGAAGAGATAGCCGGAGCGAGACTTGCGGGTGCTGCTGTCGTTGGCCCAATCAGCGTCGGCAAAGCCTGTGAGTTGGAGACTGTGGTCCGTGCCCCCCCCCAACGTCAGGCGCATGTCGATGGTGCCATGGAGGTATCGAAGGACCTTCTTCAGGGCCTGAAGGTGGGCTTCCGTGGGGGAAGCTTGGGCTGAGCCGAGGATGCTCAACGCCGTGGAGACATCGGGGCGCGTGCAGACGGCCGCGTACTGGAGACTGCCCAAGAGGCTTGGGTAAACATCCTTGGCCACGCCGGTGAGATGGGGCGAGGACATGTGCGCGAGGCCGGCGAGGAAGCCAGGGTCCATGGGAAGGGACGACGGTCGAGCGTCGGTCATGTTGTACTTGGCGAGGACATCGCGCAAGTACTTGGATTGGTCCAAGGAGACGGTGCGTGCCGAGCGGTCACGGGTGATGTGCATGCCGAGTAATTGGGAGAGGTCGCCGAGGTCCTTGATCTTGAACCGTTCTCCGAGCTTGGCCTTGAACGATGCAAGCCATGCGGTATCATTGCATGCCGCAGGAATGTCATCGACGTACAGCGCGATCATGGCGAAGACGTGGCCGGTGCGGAAGATGTAGATGCAAGGGTCAGAAACGCACTGTTGCCACCCATTGTCGACGAGCCAGGCACGGAGTAGCATGTTGAACTCGCGGGGGGACTGCTTAAGGCCGTAAAGGCAGCGCCTGAGGTGACACACTTTGGACGTGCCATCGCTGAAGCCGAGGGGCTGGCGGATGTACACGTCTTCCTTAATGGGTGCGTAGAGAAACGCAGTGTCGATGTCAAGTTGGCAGAGCTCAAGGTCACGGGCGGCTGCGATGGTCAGGAAGAGACGCAGGCTGGCCATGCGGATGACAGGAGAGAATGTCTCAGTGTAATCTAGTCCAGCGCGTTGGCTGCACCCTTTGGCGACGAACCGCGCTTTGAAGCGGGAGACGTCACCGGCGGTGTCAGACTTAACTTTGTAGATCCACATGCTGTTAACTACCATGCGACCCGGGGGAAGGTCAACGAGTTCCCAAGTGCCGTTGTCCATGAGGGATGAGTACTCCTGCTGCATAGCGGCTTGCCACTGAGGGGCCTGGGCGCTGTCCAAGGCAGCTCGGTACGATTTCGGCTCCACACACTCCCGGGCGGACAGGAGGGCGACGGCAGTAGGCGATGTGCCGGCAGGTGTGTGAGGGGGACCAGTGATAAGGTTGGGAACGTGAGGGCGTGTGAAGATGTCCTCTTTGGCTTTGCCCTGTTCAGGGTCACAACACGCCGTCACGAGGGTCGGGGGGAAGTCGGCCACGTGGGCAACCATTTCGCCGTAGCGTAGGGGATGAGAACGGAGCCGAGTTTGGCGAGGGGCGGCATGAGGGGGCATGGGGTCTGGCAATGGTATGTCGATGGGGTGGGATTGGAGTGAGGTGGCCGTTGCGTCATCCGAAGGGTTGGTGATGGTGGAGTCGACGGAGAGTTGTGCGCTGAAGCCCGGGGTGTCTTCTTGAAAGACAACATGGACGGAAGTGGTGATTCGGCGGGTTTCCGGGTTGTAAACGCGGTACCCGGGTGCGTCATTGGGGTAGCCGACCATGACGCCACGAAACGCCTTTTCACTGAGTTTTCGACGCAGTTTGTCAGGCACCTTGGCGAAGACGGTGCACCCGAAGACGCGAAACTTGGAGGCGTCAGGCACAGACGACGTGAGGAGGGTAAGTGGGATGCCACCGGTGGGGCCGACTGAGCGACTGTACGTGCGGTTGCGGAGGTACACAACAGTGCTGACAGCGCATGACCACATGGAGTTGGGAACGGCCATACTGTGGAGCATCGCTGACGCATTGTCCCGGATAGTGCGCCAAGGACGTTCGGCTTTGCCGAGCATGTGGTGGGCGTATGGGGCAGAGAACTGGACCCCAACGCCGAGCTGTGCGCACATCTGGCGGGTTGTTGCAGCCTCAAAGACAGAGTCCGAGTCAAATTTGATGATTGGGGCAAACGCACCCGATTGGGAGTGGTAACGTGCATGCATGTGCTTGATGTCGAGGAGGATGTTTTCCAACTCCGAGCACGCATCGTCTTTTGACTTGAGGAACCGCACCCACATGTAATGGGTGTGGTGGTCAATGACGAGCAAGCAGTAGCGGAGGCCATGTGGGGAGGGGACGTTGACCGGTCCCCACAGGTCAGAGGAGAGGTTGAGGAGGGGACGAGGAGGTTTCGCGCATGCACTGGTGTTGCGCGGTGCAGCTGTGGCCTTGTGTAACAAGCATGAGTCGCAAGAGACATCGGTTACAGAGCTGGCTAATGCAGGGCTAGTCGGGACACCGTGCGTGTGCTGGGCCCGCAGGCTTTGCATGTTCAGGTGTCCAAACCGACGGTGCCACAATGTAGGGTCGCACTGGGCAGCAAGGGCAACACTAGGGGAGGGAGAAGTCACTCTCATCGTGGAGGTACTGGGGGGGGGCTCTGGCTTGTGGGGGAGGAGGTAGAGGCCGTTTCCGGAGGGCTCTAGCACACCCATTCCTGTGGGCACCACAAGTAAACCAGTGTCAGAGTTAGAGGGGAAGATGAATTCACAACCGCTGTGGGTCTGCATCCAGCTGACACTAAGTAACCGGCCGATGCGTTGAGCAGAGCGAGAGGACAAGTCAGGGGTGTACAACGCATGGACAATGCGATGAATAAGTACGCCTGTGTCAAGTCGGACTGAAATTCGGACGGAGCCACTGCCCTTGACGTCAACACCAACCCCGCCAACGCGCGAGGGAGCGGAGGGAGGTGTGAATCGTACGAAGTCGCCTTTAAACGCGGTGAGGTTGATCGAGCAGGCGGAATCGACTACCCAATACTGTGAGAGGTTACGACCGGGGGTGAGGGAGGAGGAGAAGGCTACGGAGCTGAAAGGCACACTCACCTCGGTGTCATCGTAATCATCCGTGCATTCTTCGAGGGTAGGCAAACTGTCAAAGTCATCGGCGGGGACGTCGCTCAGCACAGCGGCGTGCGCAGAGTGAGAGCCACCAGCAGGGGTGCCGTACTTCTGAATGATCATTTTGCGCTTCGCGAGTGTCCACCGCAAGAGGGCGTCATCCGGGGCATTGCAAGAGGACAAGATGTGGTCCGGGCTGCCGCAAGCGGAACACTTGGTGGGCAGGACGCGACCACCGCGAGGGACACGTGGAGGGTGGCCTCGACCGCTGTGTGATCCGCGGTTGCGGCCGGGGCGTCGTCCTCGTCCATATTGTGCGCCAGGTGGAGGATGCTGGCCATCACGTCATCAGCGGACAACAGGTAGTCTGTGTCGAACGCGTTGATGACGCACTGTTTGGCCTGACCGTGTGGGCCGTTGCTGGAAATACCGCGCAGCATGAGGAGACCGAGGTTGTGGGGGTGAATGGCAGCGGAACCATCGACCATCTGACATGTCTCGTTGTAGTCGTCGAACGTCTGTCTCATGTAGTGGACATAATCACTGAGTGACTGTCCGGGGCGTTGTCTGACCATCAAGTTGTCCAGCAGCGACAATGAGCGAGCAAAGGACCGACTGTCGAGACGTTCACACAGAAGGTCCCACGCTGCCGCTGCGCAGTCAGGACGTGCTGGGGAGACGCACTTCATCGCTTGGTCGGCGCGTGGGTTCGCGCTAGCTGCATGGAGGAGCAGGGTGTAGGCGTAGTGTTGCGCCGGTTCGTCTAACACGACGCCCGAGTCGCGGATGGCCAGCTGTGGGATGAGGTAAGTGGCCTTGATGGAGAGGAAATTAAGGAAGTTCCTCTTCCACTGCTTGAAGTCCGTGGTGGGCCCCATGGTAGGGACCGACATCTTCATGGACCGGTTGAGGGCGTCCTTGTCGAAACCGGTGGCCTCGTGGGCGGCGCGGCCGATGACCACCGGGTCAATGGTGGGGCGACGCCCGCCACGGGTGGTGTGCCCACCTCGCTGTGGAGGATGCGAATGCCAGCCAGGAAAGGGAGGCGGTGGTCCACCGGGGAAGGGAGAAGGTGGGCCGCCGGGGAAAGGAGAGTGGCCGGCCATTGAACGCGGGGGGCCGTACGGGTGCGGGTGGCCACGGGAGGCGGGGACGCGGGGCGGCGGTGCCTCCGGGAAAAAAGGTCCGGGATCCGGGAGGGCATACCCTGCAAGAGGGTACGGAGGGGGTGGTGGTAGGCGTTCCGCGGGTAGGTGAGGCTGTGGGGCGGTGTGCGCATCGTGGCGGCGGAGTGCGACATGGGGGTCGCCAACCGACGCTGCAGCGAAAGCAGCATCGTGGGCCGGCTGCGCGTCCAGCCGAGTGCCGGGAAAGGGAGATGCGTGTGTTGGGGGGTCGGAGGAAAGGAGGTTCAGAGAGTGGTTGTCGCGATGGGGGTCGAGCTGCGCGTCGTGACGACGCACAGCGAAAGAGGGGTCCGCAGGGGCAGCTACAGGACCAGCAGCAACAGCCGCAGCAGCAGCAGCAGACTGAGCGTCCAGGCGGGCGTTTATGAGCGCCATTTGTTGCAGGACGAGTGCGAGGGTAGCAGGGGTGGGACTGACAGAGCTCTGTGGAGAGTCGAGGTCAGGGGAAGCAGGAGGCGAATCAGGTGGGTTGTCGACAGAGCGAGTTTTTGGCGCCATTTCGACACAGGGCGAGAAAAGGAAAAGAGCCGAAAAAACAGGCAGCGGTAAAAACCGCTAGCCGGACGTGTGCCTAACAGCGGTATGCAGAGAGACGGCCTGATGCCCGCCGACCCCTCGGCCTGATGCCCCGGGGTGTCTCAAAGCACCTTTTCTGTGTCCTCCACCCAGTGTGGGGCACAAGTCGGGGCCACGGCCAGTGCAGGTGGGACGATGCGGCGGCGGCTGAGTCGCTACGATAATATATTAATTAAAACCGTAATCTAAGGCTGTCGTGCACTCTGTATATGTATAGTCACCCGATAGTGCGCCCCCCCCCCGGTCTCCAGCTTGGACCTGTATGCACCCTGTCCACACACGACGAGTGCGTCGGTGTGGGTGGCTGTCTGGCGTCCTCGAGCGGCTGACTTAGGTGGGATGGATGTTTTTTTTTTTTTTTTTTTTTTTTTTTTAACGCTGGTTATACTGGCGATACCGCCGACTACAGGATGAAAGTACTAGGTATCTATGAAAACTTGCCTTCTTCGGGAGAGGTGGCGATGGCAGCTCGCCGAACCAAGTTGTCGCGCGTGAGTGACGTGAGGCGGGGGCCCATAACCTGTTAAACCGTGCACACACGATCAGTAAGGAAGGTAACTAACGCATACGTAGTTACAGTCACAATCACGCAAAGGGACAGTCACAGAGACAACCAGCCCGAGGCGTGGTGTCGGGACAACAGAAGTGTTGGAGCAGAAGCCTAGCGACAGCTCTGTACCAGTACAAACAGGTTATCGGTATGTCCGATCTAGACATGTACAAATCATATCTAGAATAGCTTACAGTAGCTATCTGCAACTAATAACTAGAAGGTATTACTTACAACAGATACCCAACGGCCATACCAAAAAAGTCCGTACCTTGTTACCCCGAATCGATGAATTATCCGACTCGCTAATAATGGGGCTAATTATTTTAAAACGTTAGACATGTCGTAGGGCTATCACCAAGTTTGAGTCACAGACCGTGACATACATAAAACAACATTCCGTACTCATTACGGAATGTTCGAGTACAACGTTCTACCCTTTGGACTCTACTACGCCCCAAATGGATTCCAAGCGATGATGATTCGAGGCCTAGCCCCGTATCTCGGCAAACTCCGCGGGGTATATCTTGACGAAGTGTTGATCTAAAGTCTAACGGCCGATCAACACCTCGAGCATATTCGACTCGTGTTACGAGAGCCGGCGGAACACATACCAATGATTATGTAGAACCACAACTGCTTTATCCCAAGAAACATAGGACCCCGCCCACACCGTTGAAACCACCCAAGCGTGGCTACATAGCAAGTCGAATTTCACAATCATTACTTGGCCGCCGACAACAACGGATATGTCGTGGATTAAAATCGTTTTGGGCATCATGGCTAGACGATTGCAATCGAGGATGCATGTGATCGCGTGTTAGTGGTGTGAATCGGATTTCGAGGAGCGGGAAAAATTGCCATTGTCGGACATGCGAATATTGCGCACGTCATTAGGGCGGAGATTGCGAGCTTGATTTGCAAAGGAAGGTGGAATCATAACTTAGACGGGTAGTACTCCGTTGTCCTAAGAATTAAGTTATGACAACCATAGGCGCTCCAACGAGAAGTGGGCGATGTCTAAGCGACATCATCACAAGTGTAGGCCGGGGACAACCCGCCGATGCCATGGGTGATCACGTGTGACTTGCTTATTCGATTGGAGGTGGGATGCCGAGTGGATGACATTGTTGCGAGATTCCCTTAATAAACAAGTTTACGGACAATATTAGGAAGACATGCAATCTACCCCTCACACTCGACTATGACTTCGACATCAACCTCAAGTGCGATGACCCACCAAAAGAGCGAACAAGCCGTATGTCAATGGTAGAGCTTTAGGGTTTTTAGTTTTTTTTCCGGACAATATTAGGGAGACATGCAATCTACCCTTGACACTCGACTATGACTCCGACATTAACCTCAAGCGTGATGACCCACCAAAGGAGCGAACAAGCCGGATGTCAATGGTAGAGCTCCGAGAGGTTCATATGCAATTACAAGATTTACTCGCAATAGGTTGGATTCATCCGGCAAAATCTCCGAAAGGTGCCCTTACTTTACATTTACGCGAGAATTTGAATACCATACGTATGTGCGTAGACTACGGGATACCCAACGGCCATACCAAAAAAGTCCGTACCTTGTTACCCCGAATCGATGAATTTTCCGACTCGCTAGTAATGGGGCTAATTATTTCAATACGTTAGACATGTCTTAGGGCTATCACCAAGTTTGAGTCAAAAAACCGTGACATACATAAAACAACATTCCGTACTCATTGCGGAATGTTCGAGTACAACGTTCTACCCTTTGGACTCTTCTACGCCCCAAATGGATTCCAAGCGATGATGATTCGAGGCCTAGCCCCGTATCTCGGCAAACTCCGCGGGGTATATCTTGACGAAGTGTTGATCTAAAGTCTAACGGCCGATCAACACCTCGAGCATATTCGACTCGTGTTACGAGAGCCGGCGGAACACATACCAATGATTATGTAGAACCACAACTGCTTTATCCCAAGAAACATAGGACCCCGCCCACACCGTTGAAACCACCCAAGCGTGGCTACATAGCAAGTCGAATTTCACAATCATTACTTAGCCGCCGACAACAACGGATATGTCGTGGATTAAAATCGTTTTGGGCATCATGGCTAGACGATTGCAATCGAGGATGCATGTGATCGCGTGTTAGTGGTGTGAATCGGATTTCGAGGAGCGGGAAAAATTGCCATTGTCGGACATGCGAATATTGCGCACGTCATTAGGGCGGAGATTGCGAGCTTGATTTGCAAAGGAAGGTGGAATCATAACTTAGACGGGTAGTACTCCGTTGTCCTAAGAATTAAGTTATGACAACCATAGGCGCTCCAACGAGAAGTGGGCGATGTCTAAGCGACATCATCACAAGTGTAGGCCGGGGACAACCCGCCGATGCCATGGGTGATCACGTGTGACTTGCTTATTCGATTGGAGGTGGGATGCCGAGTGGATGACATTGTTGCGAGATTCCCTTAATAAACAAGTTTACGGACAATATTAGGAAGACATGCAATCTACCCCTCACACTCGACTATGACTTCGACATCAACCTCAAGTGCGATGACCCACCAAAAGAGCGAACAAGCCGTATGTCAATGGTAGAGCTTTAGGGTTTTTAGTTTTTTTTCCGGACAATATTAGGGAGACATGCAATCTACCCTTGACACTCGACTATGACTCCGACATTAACCTCAAGCGTGATGACCCACCAAAGGAGCGAACAAGCCGGATGTCAATGGTAGAGCTCCGAGAGGTTCATATGCAATTACAAGATTTACTCGCAATAGGTTGGATTCATCCGGCAAAATCTCCGAAAGGTGCCCTTACTTTACATTTACGCGAGAATTTGAATACCATACGTATGTGCGTAGACTACGGGATACCCAACGGCCATACCAAAAAAGTCCGTACCTTGTTACCCCGAATCGATGAATTTTCCGACTCGCTAGTAATGGGGCTAATTATTTCAATACGTTAGACATGTCTTAGGGCTATCACCAAGTTTGAGTCAAAAAACCGTGACATACATAAAACAACATTCCGTACTCATTGCGGAATGTTCGAGTACAACGTTCTACCCTTTGGACTCTTCTACGCCCCAAATGGATTCCAAGCGATGATGATTCGAGGCCTAGCCCCGTATCTCGGCAAACTCCGCGGGGTATATCTTGACGAAGTGTTGATCTAAAGTCTAACGGCCGATCAACACCTCGAGCATATTCGACTCGTGTTACGAGAGCCGGCGGAACACATACCAATGATTATGTAGAACCACAACTGCTTTATCCCAAGAAACATAGGACCCCGCCCACACCGTTGAAACCACCCAAGCGTGGCTACATAGCAAGTCGAATTTCACAATCATTACTTAGCCGCCGACAACAACGGATATGTCGTGGATTAAAATCGTTTTGGGCATCATGGCTAGACGATTGCAATCGAGGATGCATGTGATCGCGTGTTAGTGGTGTGAATCGGATTTCGAGGAGCGGGAAAAATTGCCATTGTCGGACATGCGAATATTGCGCACGTCATTAGGGCGGAGATTGCGAGCTTGATTTGCAAAGGAAGGTGGAATCATAACTTAGACGGGTAGTACTCCGTTGTCCTAAGAATTAAGTTATGACAACCATAGGCGCTCCAACGAGAAGTGGGCGATGTCTAAGCGACATCATCACAAGTGTAGGCCGGGGACAACCCGCCGATGCCATGGGTGATCACGTGTGACTTGCTTATTCGATTGGAGGTGGGATGCCGAGTGGATGACATTGTTGCGAGATTCCCTTAATAAACAAGTTTACGGACAATATTAGGAAGACATGCAATCTACCCCTCACACTCGACTATGACTTCGACATCAACCTCAAGTGCGATGACCCACCAAAAGAGCGAACAAGCCGTATGTCAATGGTAGAGCTTTAGGGTTTTTAGTTTTTTTTCCGGACAATATTAGGGAGACATGCAATCTACCCTTGACACTCGACTATGACTCCGACATTAACCTCAAGCGTGATGACCCACCAAAGGAGCGAACAAGCCGGATGTCAATGGTAGAGCTCCGAGAGGTTCATATGCAATTACAAGATTTACTCGCAATAGGTTGGATTCATCCGGCAAAATCTCCGAAAGGTGCCCTTACTTTACATTTACGCGAGAATTTGAATACCATACGTATGTGCGTAGACTACGGGATACCCAACGGCCATACCAAGAAAGTCCGTACCTTGTTACCCCGAATCGATGAATTTTCCGACTCGCTAGTAATGGGGCTAATTATTTCAATACGTTAGACATGTCTTAGGGCTATCACCAAGTTTGAGTCAAAAAACCGTGACATACATAAAACAACATTCCGTACTCATTGCGGAATGTTCGAGTACAACGTTCTACCCTTTGGACTCTTCTACGCCCCAAATGGATTCCAAGCGATGATGATTCGAGGCCTAGCCCCGTATCTCGGCAAACTCCGCGGGGTATATCTTGACGAAGTGTTGATCTAAAGTCTAACGGCCGATCAACACCTCGAGCATATTCGACTCGTGTTACGAGAGCCGGCGGAACACATACCAATGATTATGTAGAACCACAACTGCTTTATCCCAAGAAACATAGGACCCCGCCCACACCGTTGAAACCACCCAAGCGTGGCTACATAGCAAGTCGAATTTCACAATCATTACTTAGCCGCCGACAACAACGGATATGTCGTGGATTAAAATCGTTTTGGGCATCATGGCTAGACGATTGCAATCGAGGATGCATGTGATCGCGTGTTAGTGGTGTGAATCGGATTTCGAGGAGCGGGAAAAATTGCCATTGTCGGACATGCGAATATTGCGCACGTCATTAGGGCGGAGATTGCGAGCTTGATTTGCAAAGGAAGGTGGAATCATAACTTAGACGGGTAGTACTCCGTTGTCCTAAGAATTAAGTTATGACAACCATAGGCGCTCC
>JAPMLY010002932.1:0-31133 GCA_026401115.1 Tetraselmis chui | reverse complement strand
ACCACAACCTCTACACCTCATTAACCTCAACACCAGGGGGCTACACACATCCATCATGGACGTGGAACACCTCGCCACCACCCACAGCCCTGATGTCCTCATCCTCACGGAAACTAAACACGACACCCACAAATCCAGGTGGCGTGTCGCCCTCCCACAATACCTACTCAAAAGCTCCAGACCCTGCTACTCATCTGTGCCCCTACCCAACGCAGGCGTTCTCTTCGCGGTCCGAAGGGAATCGTTCCACTCTGCCACTGTCCTCACCCCACCCTCCCACCTCCTCCCACATATCGCAGGACTGAAACTCGTTCCTCACTCAGGCAACCCTTACCTCCTCCTCGGGGCCTACATGCCACAGCTCCACAGCCCCCAACCAACACGCTTATACGCGGAGGTCGCGGCGTGGGGCCTCCGCCTGATGGACGACTACCCAACTCACCGCGTCCTCTGGGGCGGCGACTTCCAAACGACCACCACACAAGGTACAGGCAACCCCGCCCTCACCTCCTTACTCGAATCACACCTCCGACCCCTCCACCCCCCCCTCCCCACCTTTCCCCGTAGCGGAAGTTGCCTTGACCACTGGCTCACCCCTCCCCCCTCCCCCCTCAGTCTCAACCCGCCTGCGTGCTCGACTTTCACCTCTCCCTCACACTTCTCCGACCACTCGGCGATACACCTAGTTATACCTGCCCCCTCCTCCCTCATCGCTCGGCCACCCTCGGCCCACAACCCACCTCGCACTCACCACACCACCCGCAAACTCACCTTCAAACTCCCACTACAACCGCACCACATTACATCATACCAACGTAGCACACCCTCCCTTATCAACCACACGGCCTCCCTCCACGCAGAGATTCTCAATACAACCCCTTCCATGGCCTCTCCCGATACCCTCGACACCCTAGCCTCGAAATTTACTGCACTACTCTCCCAACATATGGACCACGCAGCCACCATATGGCCCCTCCTACCCCCGAAGAAACCCCGCCCCACTACCTCGACCATTAACCCCACCTGGCTCTCTAAAAAAACACACAAACTCATTCGTAAACTCCGCAAATGTAGCACCAACGGTGGCCCCCTACCCCTAGCCCAAACCCTCCTACAAACCTCTGACTATCTTTCCCCTACCGATATCCACCAACAATGCCAGGCACGCATACGCCTACTACTCCGAACAACCACCACAGATATACTCCAAAAGATTAAAACCCGCACCAACACTGCCTACGACGCCTCTCCAAAATCCTCCCACCGCCGCTTAAAAATTAAAAGCGGCCTCCTCCCCGCGACCACAGCAACTTCAACTCTCCACCGCATTACCAAGCCCGATAAAACCACAGCATCCTCCCCCTCAGCCGTCATTAAGGCGGTCCACTCCCACTTCACCACCGAACTCACGCGAGCCACCCCGCCCGACCTCCCAGTACCCCCCTGGGAACACCCCGACAACCCTGACAACTTCAACATCGAACCCCGAGGGGACCCCACACTCACTCTCGCCGACATGATTACCCGCGATACATTCGATAAAACCCTCAACTCGCTAGGCACAGGCAAAGCCCCCGGCCCCGACGGTATCCCCAACGAAATTCTCAAGTTCCTACCCCCGGAGACCCGCTCCGCCCTCTACTCTCTCCTATCCCTCCTTGCCCATAACTCCTACACACCCCCTGAATGGTGCCATAGCACAACATGCCTATTACATAAAAAAGGTGACCCCACCCTCCTTGACAACTACCGCCCCATCGCCCTCATGAATAACCTTCTTAAGCTATGGACCGCACTAATAAAAGACGCAGGCTCGAAATACGCCGAAACCCACGGCATCCTCAGCGACCAACAAGATGGCTTTCGACAACACCGCAGCATCCACGACGCCCTCTCCTCCATAATCATGGCCATGGAGGACGCGAAACTCCACAATAAAGACATCTACGTCATGTACGCGGACTTCAAGGGCGCCTTCAACGCAGCAGACCACCGCATCATGTTCAAACACATGAGGCAACTCGGTATGCCCTCCACTTTTGTAGATACATGCGAACACCTCTACGGAGTCTCATCCACAGACTACATTACCCCGTATGGTCCCACCCCCTCCATAGACATAAATCGAGGTACCCTACAGGGCGACACCCTCTCCCCGTTCCTATTTACCCTCTTCCTTGAACCCTTTCTTCGCTGGCTCACTGTGGGTAGCCGGGGCTATCGCCCAGGGCCCCCCGCCACTAACGTCGACCCAACAGAACCCACAGCCACATACCCCGGACACGGATTCGCCGACGACCTCAGCCTAGCCACGGGCTCGACCCCAAACATGGCCATCCAATTAAGGAAACTCTCCCTCTTCAGCGCCTACACAGGTATGACCGTCAACATCCGAAAATGCTGCATTACCGGAGCCCTTTGGCGCACAGGCAACGCCCTCTCCCTTGCCAACATCACCCTCCTCACATCCCGCCTCCAATCACAGTTCATCACCATCAACTCCACCCCGGCGCCCATCCCCTCCATAGGCCCCTCGGATACATACCGCGTCCTTGGGGTCGAACTCAACACCTCCCTCACCTTCACCAAACACTGGCACGAACTCAAACGCACCACCACATCCCTCATCAACGCCCTCTCCTCCTCCCTACTAACCCAGTCCCGCAGAATTCGCGTCATCCGTGGCCTCCTCATCGGGAAACACTTTACCCTCCAACTCGGCCTCTTCAGCGACTCCCAATTGGACACCCTCGAAGGACAAATATGCCGCGCCCTCCGCTCCGCCATCTCCTCGGTACGTAACCTCCCCCGCACCGCCCTACACCGGCCCACCTCCGACCTCGGCTACGGCCTCCCCTCCCTCAAAGCCCATGCCGCACAACTCACTGTCTGCCACCTCCACAAAATCCTGAACTCCCCCGGCTATAGAGGCCACATGGCCAGAGCCCACATACACAACATCTCCACAACATACTCCCACTGGCCCACTGAATCGATAATGTCAGGCAGTCTATCCCCCCCCACGCTCAGATGCCTAGTGCGCGCCCAACGCGACGCCGGAACCATGTTCCACAACATCCCCCCCCTCTCCCTCACCAACCCCATTGCCTCCACAATCCGCACCCACTTCACCAGCCAGGACACCGCGCTCCTTTCATCCCTCAGAGACAGAGCCACACATATCACAGACCCACACACATACAAACAAGCATACCGCGAATTCTCACCCCGCAAGACACACACCTCCCTCCTTCCCCGTCTCAACCCCCTCTGGCAAAACCACATAACCGAATGGTCACAAATTCTCCTCCGCGCCACCCCTTCCTCCTTCATCCTCAAATCCTGCCAGTCCATCTCCAAACTCACGGGGTCCAACACCCCCCTCTCTACCCCAATCCGCCTTCTCGCCGCAGTACTCACCGAACCCTCCGACACTGTCCACAACCGCCTCCCCGTCACAAACCTCAACCCCAAACAAGCATCCCCCCCCACCACTCTCCACCCCTCATGGGTTCCCCTCCTCACTCCACACCTCCCCCGCCCTCCTCCCTCCCTCTCCCCCTTCACCCACTCCTCCCACACCAACACCTGCACCCCCACTGCACCCATCACGCACATAGACACAGAATACCTCTCCCCCTCAGATCACCATTTCCCCCCCTGCGACGTGACGCGTATCATCTCCAAACACAAAGACACAGAATACGGACAAACCCAATACATGGTCGAATGGGCCCCGGAACACCTCACGGAATGGGACATACAACTCCAACTGGACGACGGCTTCCGACTCATCTCTTCCACCCCCACATCGGTAAACCTACCCACCCCCACCCCCGCCGATTGCTCCATATGTCACAACCCTCTGCACTTAGAACCCACCTCCACCTGCAGCACATGCCCGCACTTTGCCGTCCATTCCCAATGCCGCCCCGCCTTAGGCCCCGCCTCATGGCAATGCGACTGGTGCGCTCGCGGCAAACAACACGACCTCACCCGTCTCCACGAGGTCCAATGGGCGCCCTGCCTTCAACTACACGACACCATCAGTGAGACCCCCTCCGGCCCCACCGCCCTCACCGCATTTAACTCCGGCTTTGTCCCCTCCACCACACCCATCTTGCTAGAACCCGGACCCCCTCCTTGGACTCATCACCTAATCACATTCAACCACAACCCCATCAACCCTGACCTCGACATGCTCCCTACTGGTACATTCGCCATCCACACACACCCCTCACTTCATGATACCACAATACTCTGCATTCCCGACGGCCGCGCTGTCACCACCCTTAACGGCCCCCGCGTCCGTCACCTATACCAACTCTTCCGCCCCGACCTCACCGACCATACATTCGAAGAGGAGGTCTACAACCTCCTCACTCGCCTAGGCTCCCGCTCAGAAATCCACTCACCTACACCCGCCACCGCCACCCGCAACAGATGGGCCACAAGAGAGGACCTCCTCTCTGCCCTCCGTCACACATTCCACATCAAGACAGAACTCTACTCCGACCCCCTCAATAAATCACTCCACTCGCACACCTACCACTCACTCTACCCCGAAGACATAGTCTTCTCATCCAGCGGCAGTAATGCCCCACACACATGGCAAGGCACCAACATCGCCAACCCCGAATACGACCACGCATGCATGCGCCGAGCCATGGAACATGCAATCACCAGCGCACACCTCACAGCCTCACACACCCCCAGCGCTACCATCCTCATACTCCCCCGTTGGGAACACACACCATACCGCCACTCCAAATATATCAACTCCCCCTACACACATAATCTATACACCCTTCCCAACGACGCGAACACCTTCTTACCCCCCGACCAACACACAGGCCATCCCACCCCTACCCCTTTCGGCACACGTTGGATGGTCGACATCTACCTCGTCGCTAACTCCCTCGCACTCCCCACCCTACCCTCACACACAGCCATGACCGCACTCCACAACACCCTCGAGTCTATATACGACACACACCTCCCAAGCCCCACCATCACCATCCCACCTCCACACCTCACCGACTCCTACTCACCTCACTCCGCAGGCATATACCATCCCCCCCCCCAACCCCATTCACCCCCTTACCTACCCCCTCCAAGAACGCACACGACTAACATACTCCCCCACCAAAGGAACTCTTGCTTGGAACTGGCAGGACTTCGTATACACAGACGGCTCGAAAAAAGGAGGCAGCTCCCCTCTCGGGGCGGCGGCCACCCACCCAGCCTCGGACACCAACATCAAAATCCTGGTGACCTCTACCCCTCCCTCCCATACTATCAATCGAGCCGAACTAGCTGGCATTGACATTGGCCTCCAACTAGGACATACCCACCTCCTAACTGACAGTGCGTGCTCCCTCCGTCTCATACAAGGATACCTTAACTGCCCCTCCGCCTATAGGCACAAAATCCACCGCGACACACTCCTCTCCATCACACGCACCATCATCACCCGCTGCGACGCAGGCATCCGCACACATCTCGGCAAAGTCAAAGCACACAACCACTCACTCGGCAACGACCACGCGGACGCACTCGCCAACCAAGTAGCAGATGGTCAAACACCAAACACCACATACAACACAGGCTCGGACGTGTCCATTGGTCACTGGACCTGGCCTTACACCCTCATACCACAGACTCAAGGGGAACCCATACCCTACATATACACAAACCTCAAAGCCGACGCACACACCCACAGCTGCAAGCACACACTTACATACCTCTCACAAACATCCAAACACGGCGCCCTCCTCGCCCGCGCCGCGGCGGACGGCGCCGACTTCACCTTCCACAAGAAACTCACAACCCTCACCAACACCCAATTCACCCACAAACAAGAATTCATATGGGGCGTCCACAACACCCGCATCCTCACAAACAACCCCACCATGCGATGCCCCATGTGTGGACAATTCACCAGCAACGGCCACATGGCCGGTAACTGCCCATCCATGTCTGGCCTAAGACATGACCGTCACAACAGCGCGCTACAACTCCTACTATCCCTCCTGGAACGCCACAACGGAGGACGCTGGGAGACTATCACTGCATACTTCGGTAACAAACCCATCAAGTCTTTTACCCACCCCACCCCCTCCTACACCCCTCTTGACTGTCACCCCCCACACCCCACCCACATGCCCACCCGCCTCGTTGATGCGGACGAAGGTCTCTCGCCCGACTCCTTAACCTCGTGCCCCGCTATCCTCCCCCCCAAAATCCTCCCGCCTGCACTACGTCCCCCAGCGCACAAACCCGATTTCATACGCCTCCTCGAACCTCGCTTCGTCGGCCACAACAACGGCCGCCGCCGATACTCATCTATCAGGAAAATACAGATAGGGGAGTGGAAATACTGCACCGACCACAACCTCTCACACACAGCCCGCTTGATTAGGGACAAATACACACCCCTCGCAAATGCCATCCGAAACCACTGGCCAGGTACCGAAGTCGACATCCTACCCATTGTCATGAGCCGCACGGGCACACCGCACTCATCCACCATCGCAAGTCTCACCTCTCTCCTCACCCTCCGCACCGACCCTCCCGACAAACTCGTCACCAAAGCACGACTCGACACATCTCGCATCCTTTCCACACTCCATGCACACACCGTCCAATGGCTGCATTATCTCCTCCTTGTCTACCGCACCAAATCACGCACGACCACTCGCCGAGCCTCCGCATAACGCACCTCCCCAAGCCATTCCTGCACACCGCTTTTAAACCGCTTCAAACCCTCCCCGGGGGGGAGTAAAACCCCCGACCACACTTGGAGAGGTTGGACATAGGTGGTTCACGGTCTAGCGCCCTGACTTGTAAGTTCCCTGTATGGCATAGTTGGGAGGGCCCAGAGACAGCAGCCGACGCATCCGGCTTTTTAGTGAAAAACCGGCGCATACGGTACATGTTGTAAACAATTTCATTTCAATTTCAATTTCAACACTTATCGCTACACCTACCCGGCGTGAGACACGCGCTAACAACGCAACACCTACGGCCAAGATGGCATCTTCCTCGACACAAGCTAGGACAACGGCAAGACCTCGGCTACCTTTATAAAGGGGGTGTTAGCACTAGCATCCGGTTGCCTTCAACGCATGTACGACATAGCTATTTGTCATGCTAGTACTTAGTATTATTATATTAGCGGTACTCTATTCCCTATTAGTGGCGGTCGGCCGGCTATGCCGGTGCCTTTGCCGGTCGCCATCTCTCCTCTCACTTCTCTAATCACCACAGCCGGCCCCTTGTGGGGCCAGCGCGACCCTACTTGTAACCATCTACTTCTATCTCCAACATGTCTCGAATTCTCCTCATGTCTTGCGTTATAGTCCTCGTAACGGTCTCAACAAACTAGCGACGTAGTTTGCATGCCTCTGGACATCATACCAGAGCATAGTTAAATTAATGTAGCATGTTAGATTAATTGTGCGTATTGTACGTACCGGGAGGGTATGGTAGTACACTACAATTCAATGTTCCCGAGCCCTAGCATTGGCGACGCAATAGTAACCGCAAGTTCGTCCTTCCGATAAAAAAACCAAGGATCAAATTACTAACAAGTATACTTTTACAATATGATGTAATGTTACATGACAATACTCGTCACGAAGACGCCGAGTTGCTACGACGCATAAGAGGGCTAGTGGCGCAGGCCGTGGGAGGCGGGGAAGGTGGTGAGTAGATGAGGTCTCGACGGGTGTTGGCTAGGTTAGGATGTCTCGGGTGGGTGAGTAGGCCATCGTGTAGGTAGGTAGGCAGCGGCGGCGGTGTCAAGCCCGTCTTGGGGGCGCTTTGTGCAGAATCCGCTGGAAAGTTGAATCAACAGCTTTGAATATCAACACCATCATCATCGACAATCCAAGATATCAATACCATCGGCGCCCGCCGGCGGCGCAGCGGCGGCGGCCCCGGAGGGGGTGCGCTCGCATGCCCGTCGGCATCCCCTCACCTCCCCGTGGTGGGCGCTGGAAACCCCGTAGCCGTGCCAGGCATGGCACGGTAGGGGGCTAAGAGGGCCGACAGCTCGATCCGTGGGATCTGCAGCTGTCGGGAAAGCCCTGTACAGAGGGCTTTTGAAAAAATAATTTCTGTACACTACCGGCGCCAAGATCTCCCGCTCGGCCCGTCCGATATGTTTTTTCGCGTACAGATACTCCTAGATACAGCCTTACTTTTAGGAGTGGGACCTGTACTACGGCAGCGTTTGATGGCGAGGAGGGTACGGCCGGATCAGCGGTGGGAGGCGGGTGTTGGAGCTGGTGGTGGCCAGCCGGGAAGCAGCGCCAGGAAAGGGCACTCGCTAGCTGTCGACCAGCCCTGTGCCGGTCGAACCTTGCCGAGGGGTGAGGCAAGACATGACACAGGACGGTGGCTAGTCGCAGACGGAGGAGCGGCTACAGGAGGCGGCGGCGATCCTTAGGATCAGCCGCCGCCGGAAAGCCCTGTACGGAGGGCTTTTTTGGATACTAAAAATAATGTCCGTACCCGGCATCGCGCTAGTTGGGGAGCAGCACCAGGGTAGGGCGCTCACTAGCGCGCCGCTACGTCGTCCAGCGTCATCTCCCGGGGGGAGGAGTCAGCTGGGACGGCAAGGAGGACGGTCGCGACGGGAGGAGCGACACGATCTGGCGACGACGACCCTTTGGGTCGGCGCCGCCGGAAAACCCGGCACGGAGGGTTTTGTTTAATTCCGGGCGCCCGCGGCCCGCCGGATCCGGCTACGGTGACCTTCCCCCCCCCCTCTTCGACACCCACTACCCCGACAGACCTTCATACTCCTAGGAGTCCTTGAGCGTGGGCCCGGGTGAGCGCGGAGGCCCCCGCTCAAGAAAAGGCTGCTCGGTGGACGCGCGATCAGAGGGGGGAGGGTACGGCCACAGGCCGGAAAACCGACAGGTACCCGGGTACCAGACAGAGAAAAAACCGGGGAAATGAGCGGGGAAAATCCAGGCGCGGAGGCAGGAGCGCTAGTTTTTTCTATGTCTGTGTGTCTCGGTCCCTCCCACCTGTCCTCGAGGTGGTGGGGGACCTCGACAAGGAGGACCGCCGCGTCGGTGGACGCGGCAAGACCTTGGGGCGGGGTTTACGGGATGGAGCGGCGGGATCGACGAGCGACCGCGCGAGGAGGGGTTTTTTGCCAGCCTTTCCCCTCCTACCTTCGGCAAGACCGAAGTCACGCGGGAGCTAGATTAGGCTGGCCCGTCGTCCCTCCCGAACGCCGACCGGCCTAGGCCGGTCGACACCCCGGTTCGGCGGGAGCGGGCCGTGCATCGTGAAGGTCGAGCAGCAGTTTAGTTTTGCATTTCTCGACAAGTGGATTTATTTTTAGATCTGTTTTTCTTGATTACAAAATTATTAGCTGTTACTGCCATTGGAGAGGTTGGGATTAGTGGTTAACGGTCTACCTCAGTCTACTAAGTCGTGTATGGCATAGCAAAAGGGGGGGCCAGAGACAACAGCCGGTTTATACTGGTATTGTTGTAAACAATTTCAATTTTCAAATACCATCAACATCGACGTTGCAAAACATCATTACCATCAACATCGACTAAATTCACTTGATCCCTAGCCTTATCGTCCTACTACTACACTCTCGTTAATCTCACAACTAACAATAAGGAAGGACGGCTGACTGCCTGTTTGATTCCCAGCTGAGTCTCGCTACCTCAGTTTGATGATATCTGGGCGGTGACGTCTTCTTGCCTGGAGTTGTGAGAGGGGCCCGTGTTCTTCAATCTTCAATAGCATTTGTGCATGTCCAGAATTTTGTGGAGGAGTGTACTTTTAGGCCTCCTGCATTAGCCGCCGCTGTGGGAGCCACAGCTGGTGTCTTCAATACCGTACCCTAACAATCCTGCAGCTGACTACCAGCTGGCTACTGTCGTCTCACTCGACTTCCTGTCGCTCGGTGTTTACCACAATATCCGCTTTTTTCACGGTAGGCAAGCTTGGCGGTATACCAGCTTTAGGTACGGTAAGTATTTTCTTACCCGGATAAGGGCAACTGTCTATATTTGGACGGCGGAGCGGTACTGGGCGGCGTCATGTTTTTGGACAAGGCCAAGATCCTGAAGCTGGCCAAGGGCTTCCGCGGGCGTTCGAAGAACTGCATCCGTATAGCAGCACCACGAGTCACGAAGGCACTACAGTATGCTACGCGTGACCGGAAACAGAAGAAGCGTGAGATGCGGTCGCTCTGGATTACGCGCATCAACGCCGGCACGCGCGAGCACGGGGTGAGTTGGACACCTGAGTCACTGTAAACCCTATTCCTTTCCATTAAACCCTACCGCCCGCTTTTTTCTCTGAACTGACCGAAACACCCGCCTGCCGCTCCTCCACTTCAGCTCAAATACGGCCAGTTTATGAGCGGGCTGCAGCAGGAGAACATCCAGGTGAACCGCAAGGTGCTGAGCGAGCTGGCTATGTACGAGCCCTACAGCTTCAAAGCGCTCGTTGAGCAGGTCAAGTTTATGCGCGGCTTGTAATCCACCCACACTCTCTCTCACCCGCCCTCTCTCCTCCCAGCACTGCGTAACCCTCATTCAGGAGCATAGTATGTCATCTCGACAGAAGAAAGGGGCGGACGTTTGTGCCCTTGCCCGTCATAATTTACAAGTCATTCACTTCCAATATTCGATGTTGCCCGTTATTACCAACAGCAGAGCATTTTAGGTGAGCATAAGCAGGCAGATCAGCAGAGCATTTTATATTTGGAGCACATGCAGGCAGTTCGGCAGAGTATTTAGTTGGAGCATATGCAGGCATATGTTAGCAGAATACTTCGGGTGGTGCATATGCCGTCGGGCTTTGGTTTGTGCATTATGGGAAGGTAGGCGTCCTTTTCTCTGCCCCATTTTGCTTTATTTCTTCTCCATTGTGATAATGCGTGGCTAGCTTGATAGCTGCCAGGTGGAGATGGGTCACATGCGGTTGGGCAAGGTTCGGGGCGGGCAATGTGCGCTGATGGCGCAAAGCAGCGACGTTGACATGGTGGCAGGCGGACGTGTCAACATTTGTTAGGACGAAATATTTCTCGTGTCAGTGGTAATGCAAGTTCAACAGCTTTCTTCGTTATGGGAATGATTTGCGCGTTGGTACATTTGTCGGCGTGTGTCTGTGTGACGCGGGAGGATGGGAATCTAGTGGGTTTTCTCGTTCTCACTGATTCACGAAGACAGCTCCCTCTCGTCCCCTTTGTCTCCTTTTTCCGCCTAATTTTATCTATGACATTAAGGATGAGACTGAGGGAGTATGCAACATCACTCATTCATGAATTTTCTGGGATGCACCCCCACAATCACGAACATAATCTTTCACACACACACAGACACACACAAACACACACTCTCTCTCCGAAACAAACACACACATACACACACACTTTTACATATACAGATAGATAAATATACACAAATGCACACATAGGGACACACATACACCCAATATACCGTCTGTTTGCCGGAAAACAGTCTGCAGCAGGTTAGCACTTTCGATGGTTTGTTTTAGCTGATGGCCGGTAACTGAGAGTTAGGCTCAGCTGTCGATTTGAGGGGGTGGATGGGGAGGGTGGGTGGTGTCGCTCAGTTCCTGAACTAGCTAAAGTAAGTTCAAATCAATGACATTTCAGAGATGTACAAACGAGAGTGTCCATGTACAAAAGAGGAACAGACAAAGGTATTCCATCACACTCACTTCTCCAACTCCGGTTGCTCTCGCCCCTCCCTTCCCAACTCATCCACCCACATACACAGCAAGCGAGCACACGCGCGCGCGCAACCCCCCCCCTTTCCCCCCCTACACACACACAGGGAGCGAGAGCAGATATGTAAAAAAATTCAAGAATAAGAGTAAGGATATCAGTAATAACGGAAGGACTCAATATGCAAAGCGGCATTGTGTGAAGCCAATCGGCAAAGAGGTGTTCGCAGTGCAAGCAGTGGGTGCCGTGAAGCCAGGTGGGGATGAGTGCAGGTATGGGTGAAAGGAGGGGACAAAAGAAACACGTCCGCGGCAATGACAAAAAATTATCAGAAACAGTTTGCGCAGTGGCTGACAAACAAACAACGCAGTCCATTTCAGGAGAACCTAAGAGGGCAGGTGAGAAGGGAAAAGGGAGGTTAGGGGTTGGTGTTCGTCACATGGTTGGTTGATCCCTTTCACGACGAGTCGGCCGGGATGCTCGCGTGGTGCTCCGCTTTTGCCTGTGCCTCCTTCAGCGCGTTGATCTCCTTTCGCAGCTTCTCAACCTTTGCAGCCTTTGCTGAAGAGCGCGCAGATTTAGTGGGGGTGGCCTCCTCCGTCCGCTGTGGCTTTGGCCCTGGCTTGGGTACCTTTGTCGCCGCGAGCTCATCCTCGAGCGCTGTCAAACGCCGCCGCAGCAACGCCACCACCTCCTCTGCCTCCCCCCTCGCGTCACGCTCCGCCTGCAGCTCCACCCTCGCGCAGCTCGCCGCCTCGCTCGCACTCTCCATCTCCTCCTTCACGCCCATAATCACCTGCTGCAGCTTCATCACCGCCGCGGTTGCGTCCTCCCTCGCCTCGCGCTCCGCCAACAGCTCCACCTCGTAACGCGCAGCCGCCGCCTCCGCAGCCGCCACCTGACCCATCACCGCCTCCACTCGCCCCTCCGCTTTACTCTTTGCCACCTCGATCGCGCCCAACTCGCGCTGCAGCTGCTCCACATTGCCGCTCAACTTCTTAACCGAGTCTTGCTCACCTGTGACATCCGCAACAGTTCAGCGCGGACGGTGAATGCGCAGGAGCAATTGGGGCCATTCGCTCTAATTCACTGTGATATTCATACATTGGTCGGCTGTCTTGCAGGTTTTGGAGCCCCTGTTTAATCATTTACTAAGTTGATTACCAACATCTCGGCACCTCTGTCTATCTGTCTGTCTGTCTGTCTGTCGGTTTGTTTGTTTCTTTAGTTATCGTGTGTATCTGCTTATTTGTCTGGTAATTTTTTGCGTGTTTATTTCGATGGTCAACGTTGTCTGCTTGTATGTCTGTTTTCTGTCTTTTTGTTTATCTGTCTGTCTGTCCATAAGATAGATTGTCTGTGTTAATGTGTACATATTTTCTGGCGGTCTGTGCAGTGCTGCATCGCTCACCCTCCAGCCTGTCCTCCACCGCGTGGAGGTTGTCCCTCAGCAGCTCCATCTGTTCCTTCTGCTCCTTGGACTCCTCCTGAAAGCAGCATAAACAAGCGGTACGGAATTGTAAAAGGTATGCATGTCTGCATAAGAAGCGCAGCAGTGAAAGGGGCAATCCAACAAGCCAGCTCACGTGAATCGCAATACTTACAGAAAACCCTCACCCAAAGATGCTGCCATATTTAACATCGCGAGGATGATAAAAAGGGGGAGTTGACGATACAGAGTTTGGCATTAAAGCCTTCAAATGCTCTGGGATAAAAGCAAGCGCTGAGCGGCAATAAGGGAGTGAGACAGTTTGGACGGAACGCACGTGTGAAAAAGGGTGGCGCGAGCAATACCGTGTGGAAGCAACAGGGCCCCGTGCGCGCGCGCGCGCGCGCGCGCGTGCGCGCGCGCGTGTGTGTGTGTGTGTGTGTGTGTGTGTGTGTGTGTGTGTGTGTGTGTTAGGTGGGGGGGGGGGGGGAGGGGGGGAGGGGTGAGTGAGTGAGAATGTATGACTGTGTGTGTGTGTGTGTGTGTGTGTGTGTGTGTGCATGTGTGCGTGGGTGCATATGCGCGCGTGTGTGTGTGCACGCGTGAATGAGTCGGTGGGCGAATTGAGAAGTACGATTAGCGAAGATAAGTAACGCAAAATGGGAAACGAGGTATGCCCTGTGACTGTATGTGCCGACGTAACCAGTATTCATGGGGTAAGACAATATCAATATCAGTAGAATAAAGAGAGAAGTGCAAAAAGTGAAATACCAGCGCATGTGTCTTTAATCGGGTGAGAAAGAATACGGGTAGCAAGCGAACTGGCAATTCATTTCGATTCGGTGAGGGTTTCAATGGGTGTTTGAGCTGACAAGGGAGAGCAGCGTACCCTCTCGGCTTGCAGCTTTTCGGAGGTGGAGGAGAGGTCGCCCTGCAGCGCCGTCACCTGCGCGCGCAGCTCCTCCGCCTCCGCCTGCAACAGCCCCCCCGCACTCTGCTCCTCCGCCAGCGCCGCCGCGGTGGCGTCCAGCGACCCCGTCAGCTCTGCCACCTTGGCCTCCAGCGACGAGTTCAGCGCCTTCGCCTCCTTCAGCTCCCCCTTCAGCGCCACTACCTGCGTCTTGGACGCCTCCAGCGCCTCCCTCACCCGCGCCATCTCCGCCTCAATCTCACTGCATCACAGTCAAACCCTAATCAGCACATGCCACACCCATCCACACTTACATCCATCATTGCCCCCCACCCCTCCTCGTACACACAGCTGCTTCACCTGTCGGACAACCACGAGACCAACCATCATATACCCTAAAAATGTACCCTTGTGAACTCTAAGCCACCTTCAGGGTTCAAAAGCGGGCACTTGGGCAAAATAACCCTAGCAAATACGACAATACCTGAAAATGTCCGAGTCCCACGACGCCGTCATCGCCTCGTACCCGACAGCAACCCAAAATACATATACAACGGGATAAAAGTCTGCAAACGTGCAAGACACGCGCAAAACTAAACTAGAGTACAACGTCAACACCTAAGGACCTTAACAGCATCCCATCTATAACAAGAATTTGGTGGAACCAAATGCAACGCATGAAAAAAGAAAGTCTTTTTAAGACACTGCTTCCTGCTATTCTCCTCTGTCCGTACCTAGCCACTCCGCATTTACTTCAAATGATTTTCATTAGACTTCGCTTTGTAGAGTTTAGGGTATTTTAGGGTTTAGCTCTCAGTCGCTCGCCAGCCTGTTGCCGCAAGAGACTACCCAGCCAAGCCTGCCACATGCGGGAGAGTCCAGAAAAGGCGAGAAAGGGAGTCAAGAAAGGGAGAGAGAGAGTACCTCTTGAGGGTGCGCTCATTTTGAAGTTCGGTTCGCAACGCCTCCACCGTTCCGTTCGCCTCCGCGAGTTCCTCCGCCGCCGTGTTGGCTGCCTGCTGCGCCGCCACCGCCATCTCCATCGCCTGCTGCTTCATCGTCGACATCGCCTCCTTCATGCTCATCGACTCAGCGCCAAGCTCGGCCACCAGCCCTTCCTGCTTTGCCAGCCCCATCTTCGACTTGCGCAGGTCGTCCTTCAGCACCTCTACCTCCTCGTGCGCCGCCTCGTAACTCTTTGTCATATTGGCCAAACTCCGCTGCGCCCCACAACAAACTTAAAACCCCGTGCTTCTTTGATATGTTTTATCCGCAGTCACTCACTCACCCCCCCCCCCCCCCCCCCCCCCCCCCCCCCCCCCCCCCCCCCCACACACACACACACACATACATACATACACAAACACACGCACGCACACACCTATTCACACTCGAACATATACAGACACATACACTCTCTCTCTCTCACACACACATACACCAACACACACACACACACGCGCGCGCGCGCGCGCACACAACACACACACACACACATACGCACTCACGCACGCACACATGCACACCCGTAAACACACTCGAACACATACATACAGACATACACACACGCACACACGCACGCACACCCGTAAACACACTCGAACACATACAGACATACACACACACACGCACATCCGTATACACACTCGAACACATACAGACTGACATACACACACACACACACACACACACACACACACACACACACATACTTCAATTATCAAAGCACAAATGACAAAATTACGATAATCGAGTAGAACAACAAAATGATAAAAAGGAACGCAATTGAAATACCCACAATTCAATTATTGCTACTCCACTGTATTATTGCTCTTTGAAAACGTATGGTAGTGCATTTTTGAACTGGCTGTCCGAGCGCATATGTTCACCCTGTCTATATGTCTTGTCATGAATTATTTCAAATGTTGTCTTGCCTGACGAAGGTTAGACAGTAGACACAATGCGTAAATGTGCGTCGAAAAACTTTGTGAACGTCTTCATAACCGTCAGCCCATTAATTTCTCTTTACAACGTCCACCCTCTTCATTGTACACAATTTTCTGCTTTTTATAAGCTAACCTTACTTTTCGTTTAGAAACAAACGACAATCGACAGCCCAGAATATAATACCCCCCCTCCCCCCCCCCAAAAAAAATAAAAAAAAATAAAAACAATAACACATGAATTACATTGTTTTAAAGCAATATTACGCCAATGAGACGCGAGGCGTGACTTCTGACCTCGGTGGCCAGTTTTTCAATGATGAGCTCACGCTGGTCGTTCTGCAGGCTCTCCTTGGCCTCACGCAGCTGCTGGGCGTCCTTTCCAACCTGAGAGCCCACACGCACGAAATGCCATCAAGACCCGCACAACCCTTACTCCTAAGCCTGATAAGAAAACATATGTCTACAAGGCAGTGCTAAAAACGATAGAGGGAATAGTCATCAATAAACCACGGCAGAGATGGCTTCAGACAATGATGACGTGCGAATGAAGCACCTTTTCAATGAGGGACTCCTTCTGCTCGATGCTCTCTTGCGCTGTGGCCAGCATTGCCGTCACCGCGATCACCTCTTGCTCTGCCGCATATTTGGCCGCCCTCTCCGCCGCCGTAGCCTCATCTGAAGCGGCTTTCTATAGGTTCGATACCCGTAGGCACTCAACGCCGTCACCATCACGGGCCCCCCCTCACTCTCAACGCCCAATATAAATGAGGAAGAAGTTGTATTAAGTGGAAATACTGATATTTCAAGTGCAGTTTCCACTGACCTCTTTCTGCAGCGCCACCACCAGCTTGCCTTCCGCGTCCAGGCTACGCTTCACCAGCTCCTTCTCGTTCAGGGCAGACCGAGTGGCCTGTTGGTGGCGTGATATCGAGGGACGGGAGAGAGGCGATAAGCTCTTGGATGAAACACATTAACAGGGAGCTATTCACACACACTCGCACACACACACACACACACACACACACACACACACTCGCACACACACACACATACATACACACACACACACACATACAAACACACACACACACACACACACACACACACACACACACACACACACACACACACACACACACACACACAATGGAGCGTGAGCGGCGCGTACCTCGCGCTCAAGATCAACCTGCCGAGCCAGTGAGGCCTCGACACTCTTCGACTCCCCACGTAGCTTTTCCATCAGCGCGTCCTTTTGATTCGCGCTGGCCTTGGCCTCATCCACCTGTTGCCTGAGCCTACCAATCACCTCCTCCTCGCTCGCGATCTTGCTCTCATACTTCGCTGCCTCCTCCTCCTTCTCCTTCTTCGACAGGAACCAAGCACCGCCCACTCCACCGACAGCAACGATACCGACCGAGTTCAGCAACGCCAGCGACGAGCCGCCGCCGCCCTCCTCTTCACCCCCTCGCACCGAATATTCCTTCTCTAACGCCATTTGGGGCTCTGTGGCTGCCTTGGCTGAAGCTTCAGTCGCGCGCTGAAGCGCCTCAGCTTCGGCCTTAACCTTGGCCAGCTCCGCTTTCGCGGCCGACGCTTCGGCTTCTGCGGCTTTTTGCTTCGCGACCAACTCTGCCTCGTCTTTCGCCCTGAGCGCGCTGTTTTGACTATCGCTGGCGCCTTTCGATAGCTGAGACTCCAGTGCTGCTCTTTGCGCTCGCTCAAATTCCAACTCGCGCTGGAAGTCGAGCATCAGGCTGCGCGAGGCGGTGCTACCCGACGACAGGTCGCCCACAGCTGGCGACATCCGCGACGTACCGTACCCATACTCTACGTGCATTTTCTCAACATCGGCCTGAAACGCCGTTGCGGGCGGACCGTCGGCTTCCGCGACGCCAACGCCGCCGAACGCCAAGCCCAGTCCTAGTCCCATACTAGCGATAAGCCCACCTGGGCCACGACCACACAAAGCGCCATCCCATTAGCGTTTCTGTGATGGGCGATCCGTAGAGATACAGAGTGCGCGCTGATGAGCCCAGTCGGTGGTGCGAGAACGGTAGTGATGGTGCTGGATGAACGGTATTATAAATAGATGTACGGGTTAATGAACACAACCGATGCGGCAACATACAGTCAGCATGCTGGTGCCCTGCAGCTGCCAGTCACGCTGTGACAAAGCCACCGCCTGCCTGCCATTGCTTTCATTATATCAATGCGGTGAGAAAGGTTGGATAGGATCTTAGGGTAACGAAGGGAAGGGGGAGGGGGGGGACACTTGTGGGCAATGCTGCTTGGGAATGGCGGCTGCTGACGTGGGACACGTATCCGCCGTCGTGTAGTGCGATAATATATTTCATATAAATACAATGGATAGGATAAACGTTCCGGTGATGACTATGATAGGAAGCAAAACCTCGACACAACGTCTGCGAGAATGTGGGGTAAACCTGTAGGATTGCTAAATGGCCGCTCTTCTGAACAGCGAGAGGCATTGTTTTGTTTCCAGACTGAGCTCATTCCGGGAATCCAGCTCCACCAATGGCGAGGTGAGGGCTTCTTGCTTGTACGGGATGCAGAAGGCGCAAATGAAGATGCTTTTCTTGCCGTTGGGGGCTTCTGTCGTAGTGCCCAGGCACGGACGCCCCCCCAAGGCCGAGCGGCGGCCGGAACCCGTGCAGACTGTGGCCTACCTAAAGAAACCGGAGCACATACGCTGGGCGCCATTTTGCTAGTGTGTATCGACCCGGTTCTTGCACGAACGAGCTGTCGGCGACGATGATTGTGGTCGGCAATGTGGGGGCCTCAATTTGTATCGCTTTGGGATCGAGGGCATAATAAAATTTATGGAATGTAAGGATTATTTGGTTTGTCTGAAAGTGCTTCAGTAGAATCACAAGTACAGATACCCGTACGTTGCTCAGAGACAGCAAATAAACCCGCAAAAGACTCGTAGACACAAACGGCAATATGCACCGGTAGATTTCATCCAATAATATCCGGAATACCCGTAATACAGATCGCGGGAAGAAAAAATACCTTGCATCATTCTGCTACAATAAAAGCAGTGATATATCTGGTCTATGACGAAAGCGCAGGTATAAATGAAATAACGTACGCAGTGCCGACGCTGTGACATGCCTTCCTGTTCCGCGGGCTTAGGTTTTTCCCTCTCTTCTTCTTTATTTTAGTGGCATCCAATGCTTTTTCTTGTAAGAAATTATTTAATTCAAAAAATGCCATACGCGATAAATAGTACACACTAATCACATATGCGTGTTACACATTAATCATATAAAACTTATTCTCGCTGAAAGGATTTTGTCAATAAGCTAAGATAGATGGACGCTGACCTCCGCACTTCGTCCTCCCTTGTCACGCCTTCCCTTCAGTCCGTTCATGACTACTACCCCTAATTGCTTTTGAGGACGGAGGTTGGTTGGCTCCTATGGAGGTCGACGTTGTTGATCGCTTGGCCATTTTGGTGGAAGTAAGACGTTTCCCAAGCATGAGTGCGGCGGACTCTCGCCCTTTACGGTCTGATAATAAAATGCCCGCATAGAGGATTTGCGCGGCGGTTTACATGTGTTCCCTTCAGTCGATTTCTTGGTGGCGTGCGTCGTGATTTCATGCAACGCCATTTTGTGGTTCTTTATGGCACGTTGGGTTATTATCTTCGTGATGCCTTGCATGACGGTGGTGCACCTGTTTATGCATGCCTCATTGCTGCGAGGGCTTAGGCTTCTGTGCATGATTTTTTTCTTTACATGTGGATTCCACTACTTTCTTTGCAATTAGATCATATTTTGTCAATATTTTTTTACTCGGCGTTGTTTTTGCTCTCTCCTACCATACGAACGTGCTACTAAGACCGAGGCTACTAAACATGCTATGTACTTCTACGGAATACTGCAGTTTTGAGCTCCTCCAGCCGAAAACTTGCCATAAAACATCAAACAATCGACCGCAAACGTATGTTTTTGTGTGTGTACTTGTGTGTGTGTGTGTGTGTGTGTGTGTGTGTGTGTGTGTGTGTGTGTGTGTGTGTGTGTTGGGGAGGGGGGGGAGTGGAAGTGAAAGTGGGTTTGTTTTTGGAGGGTTCCAAAAATGCACGCCGCACTCTTTACTTTGTCGTCTGGACAAGGGTATTTGAATTTCATATTTGCAAAGTCGATCTCCATTCCTTCCATCGAGGACCTTGGCCAAAAGTACATGGTACATTTGCAGCGGAATCCATCGTCGCCCTGTGTCATGGATCCAACGCGGAATTTTTTCGAAATGTGTTTCCGCCCTTACTTATATATGTTCTAATTCGCTCATGGCATGTATCCGGCATTGGCTTGGCTCTCCGTGCCCCTATCGCCCCATTTGCCAAAATAAATACTAGGTATATTGTAGTGGTAGTTCGGTGCCAAGCATTGGCTATTTTTATATAATAATTGGGTGGCGAATGATGAAAGACATCACAGAAAATTCCTAAAATGTTTATTTGTTTCAGTAAGGGCATTACGTGTTGTATCAAAGCCCCAAATACCCGCGCTGAAAAGCGAGACTGAAATAGCTTTTGAATAATCGAATGGTGTCATTAGGCACGATGTTTGCCTAAAATAAAGTATTTGAGGGATTGGGTGAAATAAAATGCACAATACGAAGCGAAATCGAGATTTGGGGTTCACTGCTCTTCTTAGCATTGAATGCAATTATGCCATGTCATGCGTTAAGAAACATCGTCTAATGGTAAAACCATATATGGGGTAGAAAGATGAGATAGCTAGTAGATGAGATAAATATACATGACAAACAATTGCGACATGAGAATGTCTCTGGTATATCAACTTGAAATTGATTCCTCGTATGTGTAGCGCTATCTAGCTAAGCTTTGTTAAATTGATGCTGCGGTCTGCTCACAAGAGCTATAGTAGCTCCCAAATGATTCCCTCCTTCATGCGCCGTTTTTTTCATGGGTGATTGTTTCCCCCCTCGGAATAATATTGGGCACGGGGATTGTAGATCCTATAGAAGTACCTTTACATCTTTCTCGATATGACTTTCGCCATCAATACACATCTTATGAAACCTACATGCTACGTACCGATAGTTCTGAACTAAACCCGGCAAGTGGCACGCACCCGATTGTCCTTCCTTATTCTATAGCTTATTGTCCTCGAATATGCCATCACATACCCTCACCGCCATACTTCATCACTCACTCAGCATTATCGCGTCCTTTGCATACACTAGACTGTCATAATGTATCGCTCCACGAACCTGACGGCCACGGCGATCCTAGTATTTTAAAGTAGAACTATCTCGGTTGTGTCAAATATCAATCAGACTATTTTCAATAAATTTGTGTTTTTGGGTGTATTGTCTAGTGTATGAACTTGTTACTATCATATACATACAATTACGCCAGCCCGCACGTGACATTTTAAAGCAATACACTTGATAATGAACATGCAATAGAAACCGATTAATGCTCGAGTCGTCACCGTGCCTTGTGGCGGAGTCTCTGCAAGAGGGGGCTGTTTGGGCATATGATAATTTATGCCGAATCACTTCCGGCGTGATGATGTCACATAATCGCGCTCCTCGTTTTTTTCATATTCATTCTTGCATATAGGGGTGCCACGGCTTCAATAATCTTGGTCAGGCGTATGAGAGGGGCCGTGTGAGGATCATCACGTGTGAACGGCCATGTAACACACAAAAATAATCGCGTCAACTCATCTCGGCGATTCGGAAGGTGATTACTCAAGTCAATTGATTTGGCCTTAATCTCGTTGTATTGTATGTTTAGCAACAATACGACTGTGTTTTGCAACTAATACTTGCATGGCGTATATCATGCGAAGGGAAACAGCAGCCATCACTCTTAAATGTAGATACTCGATCGCTTTTGAGATTGTAGTCATATCTCGCACATATGCCAAGTCTAATGCACACAATTTGCAATACGTAGCATCGTCTGCATCGGTTGCAATATTAACCCCCCCCCCCCCCCCCCCCCCCCCCCCCCCCCCCCCCCCCCCCCCCCCCCCCCCCCCCCCCCCCCCCCCCCCGGGCCCATTTAAGCCGTGTAGTTTTTTTTTGCGCCTCATCAATATAAGGCGAATGTATTTTTGGTTTGGGTAGCCCCCGTTTTGGCCTCCTTCTTGGAAAACATCTCTTGCCCACTACAATAATATGGAGTAACGCAAATAAAATGTTTTCAGATCATCCTGACCAATGCGGCAAGGCAACAGCATCATAACATAGTTTCGGATTTAAAGGAAAAAATTAGGGTTTTGGGAAATTCGGGTTGTGAGGCAACTGGCAGGACTTCAGGCGACATATTATCCGAAGGTAAACATATTCTGAAAAAGGAAGTACCCCCCCCCTTGTCCCTCCCTCGACAATTGATGAGAAAGACATGAATCAGCAAATGATGTCTTGAACGTCCTTTAAACGGAAGTTGTGAAGAGAAAACAATCCGTCGGTCATTCAAGCCGCACTTGTTTGCCAGCACGTCAAACCAACATTTTGTGGGAACTATAAAAGTGCAAGCACATATCTTCTTCTGTTTCCCTTTGCTTTCATTTAGAAACGACAGCGATGTGGGGGGGAAGGGGGGGGGGGGGGGGGGGGGGGGGGTAATTTTACCAGCATTTATCAAATCGAAACTTATTTCCAGAATTACCGAGTTTTAGTCATAACGATAAGAAACACATTTTTTTGAAGCAGCACGTTCTTCTCCATGCAGAAGGGGGGGATCAACCTCAGATAGATCTAACCCTGCCACCCGATGCCTGTTCTCCTCGTGGTGTTGCAGAATTGCAAGTCAAAATTCAAATGGGACGAGGATACCACGGCCCCGCTCATCCTGATGGCGGCTCATTCAGTGACATGTTGTGCTGGAAAGATAATAAATCAGAATAAAATTCAATGAAATTGCATTCCGTCCATCGTGACAGAATTGAACTGTGTTGGTGGGGGCTACTCGTGGTTATGCAGAAGATGTCGTTCGCGCTGACAGGGCGCCTGCAGAGGCACTTCTGCACTGTCTCTCCCGGGTCTGCGGTGACGCTACAATGAAACCATCCGCTGAAGCTGCTGCTGCCACTCGGGGGACAGCCCCCGCTCCATCGCGCCGTGGAAGATCAGACCAAAGTAGCGCGCGCTGGGGTTGGTCTCTCTTTCTCGAGGTACCCTACACACACACACACACACACACACACACACACACACACACACACACACACACACACACACACACACGCACATACACGCAACACACACACACACACACACACACACACACGCAACACACACACAAATCATACACAAATACACACACGCACACACACATACACACACACAAATCACACACAAATACACACATACACACACACGCAAACACACACACAAATCATACACAAATACACACACGCACACACACACAAATCATAAACAAATACACACACGCACACACACAAATCATACACAAATACACACACACACACATACAAAAACACGCGCGCGCAAATATTCACACACACACACACACACACACACACACACATTGACACACACACACACATTGACACACACACACACACACACACACACACCATCAACAAGCATCAGCCCCCATTCCTTAGGTTCATGTTTTCCACAAATCAACTGAAACAACTGGCGAGTAAAGTTCTAATGCATCCATGACGACATGCCGATGTGTGGATAGCCGCAACGCAGGCAGGAGGCAGTATTCCCACCGTACTGATGGGGCCGTTCTTAGGGTCAGCGCCTCGATGTGCTCTCCGTTGTAGAGGGACACGGCGACGGGCTCCACGTTATACCCAAACGGCACCCCCTCACTCCGGCACACCTTCACCCAGCCCGGCCAGTCCAGCGTGAACACCACCCCATGCACCTGCGCAGCCAAACACAACAGCGTGAGAGGGGCGGTTGCGTGGACAGAAAAGCAAAGGGAGTTGAGGTTTTACGCGGCAGTGGTGGGGTGAGTGGTTGTGAGCTGCCCCTGCCTCGTCACCCTCGGAGGGCTCAACGGAGGCGAAGGACGGCTCCAAGAGGGGCACGCCGGGCATGTTGAACGCGAGACGGTACCCTTCAAGCACGCCCACTCGCACGTCTAGCGGCGTCACGCCACGCCGGCCCTCGAACACGTCGGAATTCAGGTTGCTGCCGTAGGCGAAGTAGTACCACCGCCCTGAGTAATCGCGAGTCCGGGGTGAGTCGTCAACTCTATACACGTAACTCGAATATGACAAAGCGAAAAGGACTGCGCTCGGATTGCGTTTTCTTGGGCGAAGGAAATGACGCGAGTTCTGAAGGTCTGGATATGTCATTGTACTGCACGTGTGTGCTCTAAAGGTCAAATAGTCGCCCAGTTCGTCTGCTGTTAAGTTGTTGCTCGTAAGTAAAGTTCCCGAGCGAACCCCGGCTGCCCCACGGCGGACATATTCACTCACCCGTTACTGCAGACATTGCCGCCGTCGCCAGCAGCCCCGAGCCAACGCCAGCCGAGGGGGGGGGCTTGGTTTCCGACAGCGTTGCATAGCAACAAAAAAATACGGGGCCTCCAGTTCGCCTTCCGAGTTTCTGTGCAGGCTTCGCTGCTACTAGGGCCGCGTTGCGATACCGCTGTGAGCAACTGTGCCCCTTACTGCGGCGGTGGCTCTGAGTGTGGCGGCCCGCATGGGCCCAGGTCATAGCATTGACCGCAGAAGCCATCGGTACCCGTAGCAGAGCCGGAATTGTAATAATAACGTTTAATGAAAGTGTTCCACTGACCCATTCGTAGGTTATCTCCAGGTCCGTGACACGGCTTTGGCGCGGCAATATCACGACTACGGCTCGTTGAAACTAGGGACAGCGTCGCGACTGGTACCGGGCAATCTCTACGTGCTTGTGCTGGTGGTGCGAGCTTGTGCTGATGTTGCGAATGAAGCAGACACAATTTAGTATCAGGACGCAAATAATATATTATTTGTACTACTCTGATACAGTGCCACGACATAAGGTGAAGGAATGCCATGTTGGATTACAAGAAGAACAACATGAACCGGGACAAGGAAAAGGGGAGGGGGAACAAAAGGGCAAGAGTGACAAGAGGATCACGGAATCCAAAGCACGGCAAATGGAAGCAGTACAGTGTGCCAAAACCTAGCAGATTAAAGTCCTAGGCAACGTTGAGAATGCAATACGTGGAGGCGACAAGCGGCGCCTCACGCGCCGCTCGAGGAAGCACGGGGACGCTTGCGGCCCATGGCGAGGGTGAACATCACCGTGGCATGAGAAGGCATCCCAACCGAGGAACAAGCGGTCTCCACACCGTCTGCGGCGGCGGACAAACCGCGCAACACATTGTCCGTGTGAGCGACATGGACGGCGAGAGAGACCTTTCGGCGCCAAGAGGTCAACAACTTGCCCATATGCATCCCTTTAGAGGCGGCTGCCTGCTTGGCCACCTCCATCAAGACAGCCGTGGCGAGGCCGCCGATAGTACCAAAAATCCGTGACTCCAAAGGGAATTAAGCGGGTGTCAGGGCTGCTCCTTACCCCCTCCAAATACTTTTCGAACTTGGTTTTCTCAGCACGGCGTGGAGCGACTTCGGGAGACGGGGGGCTACACACGCCAAACAAACCGGAAGGCACTGCATCAAGAGCAAGTTTTGAGCCTCAGATACCGTGACAATGGAAGACACCTACATCCGCGGGGAGGCCGTCGTTGTTGTTAGGGAGTTGGACTAACATCGTGGGATATGTTAGAATCTCGACGCCAACCCCGAATGCGCCCCGAACCTCGGAAATGAATTGTGCAAGGATCGTCACTAACCAAGAGTGAACGGTGTAGACCAAAGCACCTCCGCCGCATCGAGCCAAGTTGCCAGCAACACGAGTGGTCCACGCATCATCCGACATGTTAACACTCGCCGACGCGAACTCACCCCACATAGCTTGAACCGAGTGATGGCAAGAAGCACGTGCACGAGGGGAGGGTAGAGTGGAGTGTTGGAGTTTGGAAGGTATAGTTACACGGGATGTCTAGCCGGCCCCGCTAGGGGCCAGCAGTGGGGACAAAGGAAGTGAGAAGCGAGAGATGGCGGCCGGCAAAGGCACCGGCAGGGCCGGCCGACCGCCACTAACGGGGAAATGGATTACCGCTATTAGTACAACACTAAATACTACGATAAGGACTAGCTACCTTGTACATAAGCACTAGGTAATGCAATGCTAGTTCTAACACTCTCCCTGAAGGTAGCTTAGGTCTTGTCGTCACTCTTGCTTGTCTTCAAGGAAGGAGTCATCTTGGTCGTAGGCGTTGTTCGGGTAGCGGTATCTCAAGCCGGGTAGGTGACGCTACAGGTACTCACAGGAACGGGATGCTATCGGCGAGTTGCCGACAATAAACTGGTCCAAATGTACTGCGTAATGTACTAGTCTGGCATGTAGCGGGAAAACCGTCCACGGGCGATTTAGCTATCGCATGAGAGCGACCGGCCAGGACGGGGAAAAGCCAACAGGGCTGCCACAAGCGTGTAGGCACTCGAAAAGAATAGTCGGGCGCTATCGTGTCGACTCCCCCCCCTTCGCCGTGGGCAAGGTTAGAACCTCGCTTTGTCAGATGAGCGTTGCGGCGTTGCCTCGGGAAAAACCAAAAACAGTACTATTTAAAGTACGCGCGGGCTGAATTTTCGCGAATCGGTTTGAATTTGATTTGAAACCAGATCCGGTCGATAGCATCGGTGAGCTGTGCGCAGGGTGGTGTAGACAACCAACTTAGGGCGGCCATATGTGACCATGGGCGGCTGGTGTCGGTAGTGGTAGTTCAAGCGAGTATCCAGGTTGCACGCTCTTCTCCTTGGGTGGCGGAGGCGGTACTGTTAGCCTAGGGCGGCCACGGGGGACCTTGGGCGGCTAGCGTCGGTGTTGACTTCAAAGCGAGTATCTGGGCTGCACGCTCTTCTCCTACTTGGGGCTGCCGTATTTCGGAGGTCTGACTATCCCGGGTAACGTTGTAGGGGGCCCATAACTTGTTGGAGTTTGGAAGGTATGGTTACACGGGATGTCTAGCCGGCCCCGCTAGGGGGCCGGCAGTGGGGACAAAGGAAGTGAGAAGAGAGAGATGGCGGCCGGCAAAGGCACCGGCAGGGCCGGCCGACCGCCACTAACGGGGAAATAGAGTACCGCTATTAGCACAACACTAAGGACTAAGATAAGGACTAGCTACCTTGTACATAAGCACTAGGTAATGCAATGCTAGTTCTGACATGGAGAGGATGCGGGATGAGGGTAGACCAAACATGCGACAAACCCCCACGCGGGAAACAACGTCGTGGTGCTCGGGGAACTTGCCACGGAGCTCGCTCAGGCGACCCGAAGTAGGCGGGTCCGAAGCCAAAAAAGCAAGGGCGCCGTGGCCGAGACGAGATGCAAGACGCCTAGACTCCGGCCGATCACGGTTAAAAATGTGGGAGCGAGCTTCGCGAAGCGAAGCAAGTTGACGCGCTCAATGATGTATGCTTGTAGCTTTGGAAAGATGTCCGTAACAAACGCAGAAAAGGGTACGAGTAGGGGCAAGCCATCAAGAACCCGAGCAATCTGCTTGGTTTGACCATGCTTCGGGCACGCAGCGTGCGCGAGCCACCGTTGGACGTTGCGGTGGAAGCATCGCTAAGGCTGCGCTTATCAGGGGTCCGCACTCGGCGAGAGCGTGAGAACCGCACGCGGCATATAAGCGCGCCCACGACGATGCGAGCTCTAACAACCCAATGGTTTCGGTGTCGCGGTCGTCTCCGTCCGGTGTACCATGCCTGCGGGGCACCAATGTGGCCATAGTAGTCACTAACCGCCCATACATGGTCATCTTCATCGGAACTTCGTCGTGGTGATACCCGCATGCGAGCATCTTGCGTTATAAGAAAACGGATAGCAGAGCCCACTGCCAACCTAGCCACTTCGACATGGGCCGCATCCGCCAAGGCAACCAAGTCCCCCACCCCCATGTCTCCGAAACGTATGGGAAGAGACATATCGGAGCGAGTGTTGCGGGGTAGGCTAGTTGCGGGAAGGCTCAATATCTTAGCCGCCACCTGTAGGGTAGCATTGTCGCGCGCTCGAGGAATGTCACGACGGTGTCACCTTGCCCCTCGCCAATGCAAAGACTGCAGGGGACCATACGGGAAAGTGTCCGAAGCAGCGGTTGCAATGTTGACGGATACGAAGCGCAGTGCGATGAGACGGGGGCAGCGGGCAGAAATATTATTTCCATTGTTAAGGTCCCCCCTGCTCAATTGCGCAGTCCAACAACAAGAATCGCCAATGTGAGGGGATCAAGATCGGAGAAGTGCAGTCCAAGAGCACATGAAACCGAATAGTCCGCACAATACCGTCCCAACAGCGAGCTAACATACGGGCATAAGACAAGCGGCAAGCGGCCAACAACAAGTCACAAACTATCAATAGTGTCAAATGTCGAGTTGCACAATGCACAGTTGCGCCGTTGACAACTCGTCGAGTCGTCGCAAAATAAACTAGTACATTACTGTAATATATCGGGCAGACGTGATCGGGGCGTACGTGACGGCGTGACGTTGTCCACTCAGTCCCCGCAAACAACCAGCGGTTTGCGACTCAATAGTCACTCGTCACTTGTCATCAACACAAAATAGCAAACGATCCACAAGATAATAATTGCATATTGCTTGTCTTTGTGTCACTGCGACACGCGGATACGGCTGGTCGTGCGGGCCTTCGCCCGGTACACAATCGCGCCATGGTTTTCACCGAAACGGTTCGCCATGCTTAAAAAGGAAAGTTTCCGTGTCCATGCTCCGGGAATGAGTTTCCTCGTAGGGACAATGTGCTTGACCACTTGAAACTGAACTCCGCCACTGAGCAGCGCCAAAATTTAAAAAACGGAAGAGGGATGAGGCGGCGACGCAACACCTCTTGTCGCTGCTTGGTGGTGTTAGCATCAAGCAAGGAGGCGAACAACAACGCTCACGCGCATCCGCCGAACCGCAAGGTCAGACCCCTCTTGCCCCTTCCTCCCCCATCCACGACATGGAGGTTACCGAGAATACAAATAGTGGTGGTAATCAACATGAAACTGACTCATTGTTGGGTGGTAGGGCGCGAGCGGGGCCGGTCGAACTTTTCGTCGCGGTTAAAGAGGGTAGTCGACGAAATGAGCGACATGTTTGTCGGTATGCCCGCATTGGCGTCTAATGTCGCTCTTGAAGTTGTGCGGCTACTAAAGAGTTTAAAATTTCTCCAGTCGGAGACACCGTCCTGCCAATCTTGTTGTCAAAATGGATGGGCTTAGGACAGAAACGGCGGCAGGTAATTGCGCCGGGTTCGAGTAATCGAGTATAGGCAAGACAAGGGGGGGGAAGCCTTTCATTTCTTGCCCGGTGTGCTGCAAAAGCGGCGGCGTCGGGTCGTGTGATAGATACATTGCATGCAATCTTTAAGAAGCGAGAAGCACAGCGTTAGACAACACCTTCTCTATGATCCTCATAAGCGTAAACTTGTAGTTGATTTCATTATTATTTTCTGGGGAAAAGCAACTAAAGGCTCGGAGGCAGGAGCGCATGCTTTTCTTGTTGGCTAGGCTAGATCTCCCACACATGTCCTCGAGGGAGACTTAGGCCATGAGGGGACCCGCGCCTTGAGGAGTGACGAACAGCTTAGGCGTGGTGATCGAGCTGGCGACGTGATCAACGAGCTACCGAGCGACGGCAAGAGGGGAAAGGGGGGGGGGGGCAAAGCCTCGACCGGAGTCCTACGCGATTTAGATTAGGCTTGCCTACATGAGTGTATGATGCGGTGTCTAGACGGCGCCTCGGAGCGGCGGCATGTAGCATGCCGCGATCGTGAAGGTTTAGTAGCGTTCTTTTTTTCAAAGACAAATGGCTTAGACACGCTTACACAATTTACAGTCTTAGTATTGTTGCTAGCGTTAAAAATACTGAGAGGATGGATGAGGAGACCCCATGGCATATGAAACATATTCCTAGGACGTAGATGGCAGTATAGGTTGCCTCATGCAGTGTGCCTAGGGTTATCGTAACGGCACAGTGCTTGTCAAGGCGGCCCCCTAACAACGTAAACCACCGGGGGAGGGTACGGCCGGCGATAATATGGGTGTTGGAAACATATGGAACACAGACAGGGGACATGAGAAAATCTGGCACGGGGGGAAGAGAGCCAGCCGGACACCGTTTGCAACTTAGTTATTTACCCTTCCCAGCCCCCAAAGGAGGAGGGAAGACTCGGCTAGGTGGCGAAGTGCGTCGGGAGGAGCAACTACTACCTCGGGCGAGGAAGAGCAAGGATCGAGACGGGACCGACGAAGATCCGAGCGAGGGGTTTTTCACATGCCTTTCCCCCTAGCTCCGGCAAGACCGGAGTCGCACGGTACCCGAGGTCAGGCACGTTCGCCTCGACCAGCTCACGCTGACCAGCCTCGCTCATCAGCACCCCCGCAGCGGCTACAACAGGCCGCGTATCGTGGAGACTAGCGACACTTTTTATTTCATACTATATCCAAAAAAAAAAACGTATAGATGAAAAAATAATAAATACATGGTTACGTGTATGTCTTAGACGGTATCGTCACTGCCAATGGAGAGGTTGGGATTAGTGGTTCACGGTCTATCTCACGCTTATAAGTCCAAAGTAAATTGGCGTAGCACGGGGGGCCGAGAGTCAGCAACCGGTTTATACTGTTATTGCTATAAACAATTTCATTTCATTTCATTTCATGTGGCATTTGACAATGCCCTTTTCGTGGAAGATACACACACACCCGCTCTCTCTCTCTCTCTCTCTCTCTCTCTCTCTCTCTCTCTCTCTCTCTCTCTCTCTCTCTCTCTCTCTCTCTCTCTCTCTCTCTCTCTCTCTCTCTCTCTCTCTCTCTCTCTCTCTCTCTCTCTCTCTCTCTCTCTCTCTCTCACTCACTCACTCACACACACACACACACACACACACACACACACACACACACACACATACACACACACACATAGACACACACACACACACACACACACACACACCCTCACTCTCTCTCACACATCACACACATTGTTTCTTGTAATAATGCACACATCC
>JAPMLY010002931.1:2500-31717 GCA_026401115.1 Tetraselmis chui | reverse complement strand
ATACCGGTTGACTACACGCCGGTGGGGAGCCTTTCACCCAGTCGAAGCGGCACAAAAGTTACGATGATTTTTTACTTCACAGTTCGTACAAGGTTGCTATTGAACAGTTGTCGCAGCTATTCCCGATATTCGACCATCCACATTACCAATATGATGCGGAGATGAAGCTTTTACCTTTGAAGCCTCTACAAGCAACAGATAAAATGGTGTCTCCATCATAGGTTTGATGAAAGCCTGGTGGGCTATGAGGAAACCCCCAATAAAACTAGTACCTGCCGTAACCGTGCTCATCGTAGTCATCATCATCGTAATCGTAGTATTCGGGGGGGGTTCAGGCGGTTTTCTAATTCGTTGAGCTTCGCCCCCAGGCCCGTTCGGCTGACGGGCGAGTCGTGGTCATCTACGTTGTTTAACTCATCATCCCGGACCCCGCCCTTCTTCGCCTTTTTCCCCGCCAACCCCACCGAGCGAAGCATCGCCCCGCCGCCGCCGCCCAGCTTGAGTGTCTTGGGAGCAGTCAGGGGGTGAAGCCGCTCGTACGATGACTTGTACTTGTCGTGCTGTATGCACGTACAAAGTACTCAGGAATACGAAACGTCAGACTACGCGGCCCAAACATGCACGCACATGTCCTAATTTGGAAAACATCAATCATTCGAAATAACTTGGAGAACTTTACGCAAGCAAATCATGACCGGGCATGGTACCGGCACTAACAAACGGGCTCAGGGAATTTACTCACGTCGAACTCATCCGTGTCCTTCACTTGAACGGAATTGTCAGGCGCCGCTGCCGTCGGCAACGTGTAAGCTCCGGACGAAGAGGCCGCCCTTTTCGCCTTCGGCATGTGCCGCTCGCCCAGCCACAGCCGCATCGTCTTATCCCATGAGCCACTCACGTAATACCCAAACTCGCTCAGGCAGCTTGACCCGCCGACGCACAGCACCAAACACCCGTCAGCAAGGTGCAGATAAGCAATTCGTGATAGTACAACGTAAATGGCCTTAAAAATAAACCCAAAGATCGTGCAAATATTTAAAGCTTTTATCCGTGGATTAATGGGCATTTCTGAATTTCACTCAGTGAGCGTATTTATATTTCCTAATCCTCGGTTAAAAATAATTTTACATTTGTCAAAGTCGAGGGAAATGTTCGTTAAGGAAGTTAGCACCGAAATGAAGGGCCTTACCCCAAACAGCGCACCGCGTCCGTGTGGCCCTGCAACTTCAGAATGGGGTGACGGTCTTTGAGGTCGAACACCCGGATGACGCGGTCCATGCAGGCCAGCAGCATGCGCTCATGATCGTTGTCAATGACCATCCGGAGGCCGGAGTCGCCGAGGTAATCGAACACCTTCAGCTCTGAACCCTTTTCATCCCACAGCCGGATAGTGTCGTCGTCGCCGACGGTCACCCAGCACGACTTGAAGGCGGCCCAGCACACCTGAACGTGAGACCAAGTGCTCAATTATTTCACCTCGCACGCGATGAACATCAACGACACGCGAAATACTTTGCACCAAGAATTAGAGCTATTCGCCATATTTTTTTGAAGCAATCAATATACCACACAGCTCTGGAGTGTTCGGTATCACGGCGCTACACTCGTGGTCGGTTCGTTCAGTATCGCTAAGCTCACCTGTGTTGCCTCGTGCTTGTGCCCCTCCAGGACTGCGACCACCGTCATCTCGTCCGCGTCCCATATTTTCACGGTGGGCTCGCCGCCCGTGGTAGCGAGGAGGTGGTGCTCCGGGCAGTAGTCGATACAGGTGAGCGCGTGGTCGTGCGCATTGTGCACCACCTCCATCACCGTCATCGTCTCCAGGTCCCACGTCCGTATGCTCTGGTCGTAGCTGATGCTCACCAGCACCTGCAGTCATTGCGTGGTAAAGTCCTTCGCAGCCCCTCACAAATTGAACGTTGGGTCGTGTCGTGAATGATGAAAGGGTAAGCCGGCGTTATGCGACGGTGGATACGGCTATTTGCAAAAACAAATGAAATTTAAGGGTTCGAAAGGATGCATCAACAAAAAACCTGGGTGTTTTACTGGCGTAGTTCGGTTCGCTTCTATACACATTACCTATGACCAGAAATGGACACCCCGAAATACCGTAGAAGAATCCATCGAAATAAACACATCGACTTTTCCGGAAGCCATCGACTCAGACCCTATCATATGTTAAACATTTCTCTCGTGTGTCGTCGAATATGAACTTTGAAGCTACAAAAAAAGAGTATGGGTGGCACATTCAGAAGAACGGGGTTTTTATGGGGAATTCGCAAAAAGAAAGAGAAATCTATTAAGAAGCGCATTTCCCGAGGCAGTGTGTGTGTGTGTGTATGAGCAGAGAGAAAGTCAGTGTGTGCATGGGTGTGTGTGCGTTTGTGAATATGTGTGTGCGTGTGTGTATGTGTATGTGTGAGTGTGTGTGTATGGGTGAGTCTTTGTGTGCGTTCGTGTGTGTATGTGTATGTGTGAAAGTGTGTGAGTGCGTGTGTGAGAAACCATGTGTGTGTTTGTGTGCGTGTGTGAGAGAGAGAGAGAGCGCGCGTGCGTGCGTGTATGTGTGTGAGTGTGTTTGAGTTTGTTTGTGTGTATGAGTGAGTGAGTGTGCTTATATATGCGTACTTATGCGTGTGTTTTGGTGTGTGCGTTTGTGTGTGAGCATGTGCGCTTGTATGTGTTTTTTGCAGAGAGAGAGAGAGAGAGAGAGAGAGAGAGAGAGAGAGAGAGGGGGGGGGAGGGAGAGAGAGAGAGAGAGAGAGAGAGAGAGAGAGAGAGAGAGAGAGAGAGAGAGAGAGAGATTTATCAGAGCGTAGCCGTTGGCAACGCGCCGGGTCGCCAACGGGATGCTCAAATGAAAATGTGAGTACGCGTGTGAGTGTGTGTGTGCGCGTGCATGAGTGTGTGTGTGTGTGTGTGTGTTTATGTTTGTCAGAGAGAGAGAGATAGAGAGTGTGTGTGTGTGTGTGTGTGTGTGTGTGTGTGTGTGTGTGTGTGTGTGTGTGTGTGTGTGTGTGTGTGTGTGATTTTACTAAAGATGTGAGGGAGGTAGTTACCTGGTTAGGCAGCGTCACAAGGCCGGTTATCTTCTCTTCGTGGCCCGTGAGAACTGTGGGAAGCGCATGACCGTCGCCAACCTTTCGCTCGCGGCGATCCAAGTACCTGCATGCCGCACCAACACTCCTTCAGGTGATTAAGGTAGGAAGGGTGCATGTGCAACCGCTACACAGTGCAACTGCACGAATATCCTTGCCAAAAATACAGTAGCTAACACGAGACGCGAGAAACGGGCGAAGAGGATGTTTTTTCCCGTCAAAGGGATATCACTTAGGGTTCCCTTAGGGACACATGCGGGGTGAGTGCTGCTCACCAAATGCGGATAGTTGCGTCCTCGCCGCCGCTTAGCACCGCCTCGTAGTCAGGCGCCCAGCAAAGGCTCATTACACCGCCCTCGTGCCCCAAAAACTCCTCCTATTACGCCAATATGCACCAACAAAAGGGCAAGAGGGAAGTTTTCATCAATACCGGAGTTTTCATCACATGCATTACATGTAAGGCCATTTTGATTAAATACACGATTTCGTTAGCCCCCCCCCCGGGCCGCAATACGTGAGAAGAGAATTTTGTTATTTTAAAAACATTCTCTAAGATTTTCTTATATTTCTGAATAGTTTGTAATCAGGGCATATATATGGCGACTTAGGTAGCACTCATTCATATCAGTAAATGCACCTACCTGTACATGTACATGTTCCTCGTACGAACGATTAATGTATTTGTACAGCCGCGATGAAACCTTGGGGCTTCCACCATGGATTATATCTTAAGTACTATCTTTTAATATGACATTAAATTTTCTTCAAGGGGATTCATGTAATTTAATGTGCTAGGTTTGTGCACAATGCAGTGCTTCCCTTATTTGCCGTGCTTTGGATTCCGTGATCCTCTTGTCACTCTTGCCCGTTTGTTCCCCCTCCCATTTTCCCTGTCCGTGCTTATGTTGTTCTTCTTGTAATCAAGTTATCCATGTAAATTGTTTCATTTTTGCGGCATTTCTAAATTATACAAATTAGCAGCTCCGACAAGCGTGTATATATTCAGATCCCTATTAATTGGCATCTTGGTGGGTGGAGAAGGAATGGGTGGGTGACATACGTCAATGACGTACGAATCCGTGTGCTGCTCCTGGTCCAGGCGCCAGTGGGTGACCTTGCCGTCGTTCGAGGCGGTGAAGATGTGCTCGCGACCCGTGCCGACGGTGAGCGAGACGACAATCAGGTGCTCGAACCAACCGGAGGAGGGGTCCAGGGTGCGCTCGCCCATGATGGTGCGGTGCGGGACCATGGGGTGGTAGCGCCACACCACAATCTGGTTCTGCCGAGTCAGCCCCACCACCACGTCGCTGCCCGTGTCACTGTGGAGGTAGGAAATGTCATACTCGTCCAAATCACTCACCTCCTGCACTCAAAAACCAAGCACCGCCCATCAAGTCCGCAGCTATATCAATACACCGCCCTCCCCGCTTTCCTCGAATTCAATAAAGATGAATTTATTTTTCTATAAATTAATATCGGCAAAATAATAAGGGGTTCTTAAGCATTTTCTTACAAGTACCCCATTTCGAAATAAAATACAAAAGCATTTCAGATTAATCATTGGCATAGATGGATTACGACGGCAAATTTAACTAACAATATTGTTTGCTCCCAATACTTGCAAGTTGTGAAGCTGCTGCTCAAGTAACACCGACGACTTTCACAAACATAATTCCCAAAAATCAAACATCCCCCCAAAACAGTTACCCGTACTTGGAGCGAAACATTAAATTGAAACAGTTAAGGGAATTATGCATCAATTCTATTGCATACCTATCAATTATTAGGTAGGGAAAGTTATAGGCTCTGAATTTGACGAGTTAAGATGGGAGTGCCACCAAATATATATGAAGCAGTTCGGTCATCAGGGCATGCGAACTAAATGGGAAAATTAAGGTTGGTTCAGGGTTTAGGGTTTAGTGTAGCCAAGTGCGGCTTTGCTTTGGTTTTAGGTTTTAGAGGTATCGTACTCAGGCCGCCGCGAGGGAGAGGTGTGGGCGCGCGCGCACCTTGACGTACTGCGAGATGTTGGCGGGGGAGCGCGGGTCGTAGGCGAGCACCTTCCCGCGCCCGCGTACCCAATACTGTTTCACGGCGGGAACGTAGCACGCGCTCGTCTGTTTGTCGTTCAGAACCGCGAATTTGTCCAGGCAGCGGCCCTCCATGTTCCAGGTGCACACGGTACCGTCGTAGCTGCTGCTGATGACGTAGTTGGAGAGGTGGTCCAGCGCGAGCTGCGTCACCGCCGCGGTGTGGCACTTTTGAAAGGGCTTTGTTTCGCGCAGCTTGTCCGCATCCCACATCACAATCCGCTGGTCGAAGCTGTGAGTAAATAGAACGGCAGCGAGGGGGCGCAGGGGTCAGTAGTCCAGAGCAGTGGGCGTGGAATATCCAGAACGCGGAACAGGTTGACGCTGTTTCATCATTTCTGTAGCGGTGCTTAGAATGGGCAAACAGTGTGACCAAACAATCTAATTACTTATGCAACATCGCCAGATGTTGGCTCACGAAGAATTATGATTAGCTTCACATGAATGTCCATAACAAAACTCGTCATCGATACTGATCAAAGAGCCTAATTAATAAATATACATCATACATTCATGGCAGGTATATAGATATCAGGCAGATGCTAGTCACTACTCGTCTATCATCTCACACACATATCGTGCGCGTTCTGAAAGCAATTTATGCAGCCCCCCCTACACACATGTGTTCTGCCAACGTGTGATACTGCGGGACATCTGGCGGCGGTAAGTGTTACCCGGCAGTGACGAACCGGCCGTTCGCTAAGCACAAGATGGCTTTGATGACGTCCGTGTGACCCGACTCTGCGCCGCGCAGCTGCACCATCCCTTGGCTCCCCGTGTCGAGGGCCCTAAAGGATATTTCGCTCGCGTCGTCGATGAGCGCGTTGCGCTGTCGCAGTTTGTCGCTCTTCAGCATTCGCTGGTGGTTATGGTAGCGGATCAGCTGTCGCATGTTGATGGGCGACACCTTGTAAAGCGCAAACGTAGCATTACCGCCCACCACCAGGTTACTCTCACGCGGGCTGTAGTCCATGCAAAATACGCCCCCACTGAACTCAACCACCTGAACCTCCAGGCACGTGTCCGTGTACACCGCGACCGTGCCGTCCACCGAGCCGCTGATCAGATACTTGAACTGCGGAATGTACACCAAACACGTCACCCACCCCTTGTGCCCCCGTAACGTGTTCACCAGCTCCCCCGTCCGCGCGTTCCACACCTGAACAGCAGCATTACGGCCGGGGGCGGGATGCATTAGCAACGCCCGCGGAGTAAAGGGCGGGGCGAGGGCGGGGTGTCGGTGGGTGAGAATGGGGCCGACCTTTACCAGATGGTCCTCTCCGCCGGTGAAGATCTCATTCCGCGCCTTGTTGAAGGCGCAACACAAGATCTTCCCGTCGTGCGCGCTCTCCACCACAGTGGATATCATCATTGCCATCCCGCCGCCCCCTTCCCCACTCCGCCGTAGCGAGTTACTCTACTGCGCCGCAACAGTACCACGTCGCCACTCAGTTAGTGATTAATATATTTCTTGTACTCTTATTTTCTAGTGAGGATCGTCCGCCGTTGTCGCGAGTGGTGCTGTCGGACCAAGAGGGGGCATTGATAACAAATTGTCAAGTGTAGGTTGGTGAGCATACGTTTACGCTGAACAGGAGTCACCCAAGGCAGTGTTTGTAAGCAGAGGACTGCGCGCCCGACCGTGAGTGTCGCTCGTCGAGTCGTCGCGCTGGTGAATACGCTGAGCTAGTATATTATAGGTCACATAATACCGGCGACGCGTCGCTACGCTGTACACTTTTCACTGCCCTACCACCGCGCCAGTATGCATCGCTTGTGGTTTCGGGAAATTGCCCCAGGAAGAGTTGGGTGCAAGCACCCTGTCAGCTAGTATTTTCGGTGGGAAAGTCCACAGTGGATATGTCTTCACGCGTGCGTTTTTTGTCTCTTTCGGACGCATGCGAACCGGGTACACGTAATCCTTAGAGGCATGTCGCTGGAACAACAACCTCATCGCAATTAATTTAACTGCAGGGCGCGCGCTTTCGCGCGCGGGGGGTGCGGAAAGCGGAGTTCCCTCTACGAAGGCCGCATATATGATACTGATAGTGGTCACCAGCTGTGTAATAACTAACTATGGTACTCAGGATAGTCGCTACCCAACAATGTAGATAGGTTGTACAAGTGTTGTAGTGATAGGACTACTATGACCTAGCATATCTAGAGATGATAAGCCAATCAGCTATGTAGTACCCGTAGATATGGATGTTGATAGCGGTTGAGTACTGATCGCTAGGTATGATATGGGTGGCCGACATAGTAGATATGAGTGGTGACTAGTGGTTGGCGTGTGCTCCCCTTGTCGTTGACATATGCATGCTTCTCGTAAGGACACTCATAGTTTCATGTGATAGACATGGATGAGGCAACTCTCAAGGACAAATAAAAGTCCGTGTCATGTAGAGTGTGTAAGCATTCTTTAGTTCCCCCTCAAGTTCATTAGGTTATGGGCTCTCGAGCTTTTAAGGGTTGGAGTCACCTACTGTGACTAGAACTCTCATCCAGTGTTTCGTTTCTCCTCGAGCCATTGAGCTTTTGTTGTGCTACGCGAGTAAGGTGTGGGCGATTCGCAAAAGCGGTTGATTTTGCATGTTAGTGCTTTGCTTTCGAGGTTCGGCTGGTAGCGATTTACTTTTGTCGCTTGGAGCCTATGATTTCTGAACGGGGTCGTCCCACGATCCGTCTTGCTCGTACTGCCCCTTTCAAGTTGGCTCGTGCCGATATCTCTTTATTTTTGGGCCCCGGTCATCTACCGTGATTTTTGGTACATGTGTGTACCTTGGCTGGTCCGGACAGTTCGTCTTGGGGACACATCTTGCACAAGTGTACACTCACGCTTGTACGACGTCACTCAACTGTGGCGGTTAGCCTCTGAAAGCTAAACGCTAGCACAAATCTGTTCTAGTCTGTCTAGTTCTGTTGTTGCAAAATGGCAAAAGATGTTGTCGAGAGGCAATTGATGAAAGATGTTTCACTGCTGTACTTGGGCAGTAGATGTTGTAAATGAACAAAGGAATTGTTAAAAGGTTCTGTCACCTCCCTCTACTGCACTGGGCTTAAATAGGTTTCAGCCCAGACTAATCACGCCTGCAAGCTACGCTTACGTGTCAGGCGTTAGTGCTGCTCAACCGTCGTCATCCGCCTCGAGACGCGGCCTGCCTAGCATTGGGTCTCACGACGCGGCTCCTTCTGCATTGGAGAGCTCGTTCTGGCGCGTCATCTGGCTGGTTAGATTAATTATGCATATCTGTACGTACCGGGAGGTACTGGTCGTACTGTAGCATCAGCACCATTACAATATTGCAGTAGCGACGTACCCACGAGTATACGTCCATCCTGTGGAAAAGCACGAATTGATATCCGTAACGAGTACCTGTACAATGTCTTGCAATGTACTGTTGCAGGACTGTACTCGTCACACTCGTACCCTCCCCCTCTTGACAGATCAATGAGGCCGCCGCGAGGCAGACCTCCGTGGTTCTTGGCTCCTTTACTGAAGCAGTTACTGGGACTCAGGAATGCGCGCTGGGTGAGCGTGCATGAAGTCAATGTACACCTGAGTCTTGGCGAACTTGCGCCATTGGGGCGTCTCCAAGAATTCTTGTAACGCAATTGTTCGATGCACCTCGTTCAAACGGTGCCAGACAGGTGGAATGTCGTCATCACTGAAGTGCGTCATGAAGAGCAAATATTTGCCTCGTCGCCCTGGTAGCGACTTGATGCACACAGCAGAGATGTGTGAGACGTCGAACTCCTCGTCGTCTCCTTCAGGTACTGTTACCGGGACAGCTGGTCGTAGTGGAGCGGTAGAGCAGGGCCGTAAGTTATTAACGTGGAACACAGGATGTAAGCGTACTGTCGCTGGTAGTTTCAATCTGTAACTGTGTTTTCCAATCTGCTCCTCCACTGGAAAAGGGCCGAGCTGTCTGTCTCTGAGTTTCCTGTTTGGTTGTCCTCTGAGAAAAAGATTTGCTGTGACGACTGACACCTTGTCTCCCTTAGCGAAGTGTGGCGCTGTAGACTGTTCTGTGCGCGCCTGCATCTCGTCCTTATGTAGCTGTAACACAGAGCGTACCAGGCTGTGTATTTCCTGTAACAACTTCAACCGTTCTGTTGCGTCTTGCGAAATTGGAATCGATGGTCGCATGCTGAAGAGCAGGTCAGGAGGCTCCTCAGGAGAAAAACCAAAGTTAGCTTCGAACGGTGTGTGCTCAATTCCGAGTGCACGCGAAGCATTGTACGCAAACTCCACTTGCGGTAAAAGTGTCGACCAGTTGGAGCCATCATAGCAACAGAAGCAACGAAGAAGCTGCTGAAACGTGCTGTTCACGCGCTCTGTCAGTCCGTCTGTTTCTGGGTGTCGGCTGGTAGACATGTTCAGACGCGTTCCAAGGCGTCTCCAAAGTGTCTGCCAGAAGGCGCTGACAAATTTCGGGTCGCGGTCGCTGATTAGCACACGGGGAAGTCCATGTAAGCGGTAGACTCCCTGTAAAAACAAAGTTGCAGTTTCTTCGGCAGTAATCGACTCTGTGCATGGCAGAAAATGGGCCATTCGAGTTAGATGGTCTACTACAATCAGCACACTGTTAAAGCCGTTGCTCTCAGGCAAGTGTGTCAAGTAGTCAAGACCAACTGTGTGCCACGGTCTGGGTGGAACAGGCAATGGGTAAAGAGTCGCGGCCATCTGCGGTCGAATCTTCGCTCGTCGGCACACGACGCAGCGTTCACAAAAATCTTTCACATCTTGGCGGATTCGTTTCCACCAGAATCTGTCGAGTGCTTTAGCAAGAGTGCTAGCAACTCCTCTGTGACCAGCTGACGAACTTTCGTGCAGCTCTGTGATCAATCTCAGTCGGAGCTCAGAGTTCTGTGGAATACAGAGGCGATTGAGACGCCAAAAGTACCCATCTCTGGCTTCTATCCGGCTGTCTCTTGTCCACTCACCATCGTCCCCATAAAACGAATCTCGTGAGAACCCCTCGCGAATGAGATCAGCGAACTCAGGGCTCAGCTGCAACGCGTTAACAGTCAGTGAATTTAACTGTGCGTCTTCAAACAGCAGCTGGGACTTCCGTCGTAATTCTCGATCTGACGGAACCTCGCCATCCCAAAATAAGGGTACTGTGGCCTGAGGTACGAAGTCTGGACGCCGGCTTAACGGGTCGGCTTCGTTCAGAGCTCCCTTGCGATATGCAAGTGTCATCGAGCCCACAAACGGTTGCAAATCCCGCAGGTATCTTGCTTGCCGCTTGTTCAGCCTGTTGTTCGGTTGCCTGAGCAGATGTCGCAGTGTGTCGTGGTCTGTTACGACAAGGAACTTAGAACAGCCTTCAAGATAGCACCTCCAATGCTTGACAGCTTCGCATACGGCCAAAGCTTCTAAGTCGTACGCAGAGTAAGTGTTACCACGCTCAGCTGGATTCAGCTTACGCGCCCAGTAAGAGACTGGTTGAAGACCGCCTCCTTGGTCTTGCAACAGGACTGCTGCAATCCCCACTGTTGAAGCATCTGTAGCTACGGTGAACGTCGCGTCCGAGCTGACCTCCGGAAGGATCAGGCATGGCGCGGAAATGAGCCGTAACTTGAGAGTCTCGAAGGCTTCCAAACAGGCAGGCGTCAGCGTAACCTTCTGTGGCTGGGACTTCCGCAGTAAGTCCGTCAATGGAGCCGTAAGGTCGCTAAAATGGTGTATAAATCTCGCATAGAAGTTGCAGAACTGTACGAAACTGCGAACCTCCTTCTGCGTCTTGGGCACTGGCCAGTCTGCAACGGCCTCGACTTTCTTTGTGGAAACCGAAATTTTCCCGGCTGACACAGTGTAGCCCAGATACTCCATTTCTTGCAATCCGAAAAAGCATTTCTTAAGGCGTAATTTCAGCCCTTCCTCCTTGAATCGCTGTAGCACTAGACGTAGGTGCTCCAGGTGCTCTTCCAGAGTTCGACTGTAGATACAGACGTCATCCAGGTAGACTGTCACGAACTTATGTAAAAAGTCGCGAAGAATGTCGTTCATCATCCTCTGAAATGTGGCTGGTGCATTGCACAGCCCAAACGGCATGGCGACCCATTCCATCAAGCCATCAGGGGTCTGAAAAGCCGTCTTGTGAACGTCCTGATCACGCACTCGAACTTGCCAGAATCCAGAAGCGAGGTCGAGGTGTGTGTAAAAATTCGCGTCCTTAAGTTCGTCCAGTGTGTCATCCACACGCGGTAGCGGGTAAGCATCTTTACGCGTAACCTCGTTAAGACCGCGGTAGTCAATGCACAGACGTAGCGAGCCATCAGCCTTTCGCACAAAAAGAATTGGCGAGCCGAATTCACTGTAGCTGGGGCGTATTAAACCAGCTTCCACTGCGTCTTTGAGCTGTCGATTAAGCTCAGCGCGCTCTGCCGGTGACAATCTGTTCAGACGTTGACGTCGCATCGGGCCAGTTGTGTCAATGGGGTGATCCCACTGTCGGCTTACTGGCGGAGAGTCGACAGGTTGCAGTAACTCCGGGAAGTCTTCAAAGAGTAACGACCGGAAGTTGTCACGTTGTTCTGCTGTTAGTTCCTCTCCAGTGTGGAAAGTCCGTTGATTGGTCGGCAGCTGACGTAAGTTCGATGACGTAAAAATCAGCATGACGTCCTCTGCTGCGGCGCGTCTTGCGCATGAGCTTTTGAACTTTCGTAGATGACAGTAGCAGACACTCAGGGCGTCGTTCCTCGAGTGTAGTCTCCACAGCTGTACCGTCCATCAGTGTAAAAATTCTGGTTGTACCAAATTGTAAAGAGGCCTGTTCGTCATCAAGCCATGGTAAACCCAGGATTAAATCAGCTGTACGTAAATCACGTAAAACGTAGAAAGTCCGTTGAAACTCGTGTCGAGCCAGCTCAAAAGTGACGTCGCAGACTGTCGTAGAAGTCACTCGTTGTCCATTAGCGAGTCGAACTGGAGTTTTACTCGCAGACTTCCGAGTCTGTAAAGCAAAGCGTCGTACAAAGTCCTCTGACACAAAATCAAGTGTCGCAGCGCAGTCCACTAATCCAGAAATTTGGTGTCCGCCATCAGGAGTTTTCACAGTCAGCTCAGTTCGAATTAACGGGCGAGCTTCCGTGAGGTCAGTCAGTAGTGCTGTAGCTGGCGAGGAAAATTGTTGCAGCGTAGCGATGGACTGTTCCGAGTCGTCTGTTGGTACAGGTACCGAGTCGGGTTGATCAGGTGCTGTAGATTCCGAAGAGTCGTTAAACGCACAATCTGCGTCGACTAACCACAGCTGTACAGGCCAAGGGGCTGGAGCAACCACCTCCTGTTGCGCTGGGTTCTCCAGTGACTGACGTGTAAAAAGCTGTGTCCTTGCTGGGAATTCTTGATAAAGTTTCCAGTGCTTAGTCACCTGAGTAAATTTCGCCCACTTTGGTAGCACAAATACAGCCATCGTAGATGTTGGAGATGTTCGACGACAATCCTCAAAATGCTGCGCAATCTGCTCAGCTAACTCCCAGGGTGGGTTGATGAACACCCGTTCTCCTGTCAAGTCTCTGTCTAGAATCGAGTCACTCGGCGAACAGTGAGGTAAGTCACCGTGCGAGTTTAGACCTTCATCATCAGCACATCCTTCCAACGTGAAGTTGAATCGTGCATGCAGAGGGTCAAAGACTGAGTCAACCAGTTTCCAATCAACTGAACGTCTGGTTACAGGTTTACGACTCTGTCTCTGCTTAGTCTGACGACGACGACCTGCTACTTGCGTTACAGGTGTCGCAACTGTAGTCGATGGAGATGCCGAAGGTTTATCGACGACCTCTGTCGCTAGCAGTGTCTCAGAATGAACAGTAGATGTAGCCGGCTGCTCCAGTTCATTTGTAGAACAGCCTTGCCACCATCATTGCTTCTTGGGTTGCATCGGTGCCTTGCCTTTGAACTCCGGGCATTGGAACAAGCGGTGTCCCTTCTTGTGGCACTTGAAGCAGAGTCCCTCGTCCATGTGTCGCTTGCGCTCCTCAGCTGTCATCGCATTTGCAAGCGAATTAAAATCTTCACGACCAGATGTCTGACCGCGTCCACCATTGTTTCCACCTCCACGTCCACGTCCGCGGCCACGTCCACGGCCACCCTTGTTACGTTTCCAGACGTTAGAGGCTTCCTCAAGAGGGTCCTCAATGTTACGCTTGCGTGTAGGCTGGGCAGATGGTCCAGCAGCAGACCTCGCATTGCCTAGTTCCGGCGAATCTGTCACGACGTTATTCAAAAAGTTTTGCAGCTCCACTAGCGTAGTCCGGTATCCTAGTTGAGCTCGGTGTGACTTAGCCAGTTTCTTGAGCGCATCGCTTGCCAGGCCATTAATGAAGCGTACACACTGCACTTCAGCTGTCAGGTCTTGACGAGACCGACGTAAGTAGTCGTTGTACTGTTTAGTGTAGATTGCGTAACTCATCGTGTTGCCTTGCGTAAAGTTCATCAAAGCGTTAATCGCGTCGTCCTGAATGTTTGGAAGAAACGTCGACTTGCGTAACTCCTCAACAAGCTCGTTGTACGTAGACGGAATTGGAGGCTGATTTTTCCGGTTCAACCACCATCCACCAAGGTGTCCAGCAAACTGTGAAGTAACCCAGAACACTGCATCGTACGAGTTAGCTGCAATTCCAAGCATTATAAAACGCTGAGGCTGCGCTTCAAGCCAATCCTCCAGTACATTAGGCACCAGACCATTCTGGTACGGTGAAGTAATTGCAGCCTTACGCTGAGTCTCCGTGAGAGTCACAGATAGTCCAGCAAAGTTGTGGGTAGGCATCGGCGTTCCCATTCGTAAATCTGTAGGTCCCACTCCAGTCAGTCGGTTGATGTGTCCAACAATCAGCAGCCAGACAGAACCAGAGTCGACCGTTGTAAACCGGGGGTACATGTGGAGCTGTCTCGGGATAGACGTGTCGTCATGCATGACTGGAACATGTTGTGTCATTGCTCGATAGAAAGATTCCCACTGAGCCACGTAACCAAAGTGAAGTAATTCACTCTTGTGCTTCTTAGCACGAAGTAACCCAGTCTGTGCAGGCGTAAGTGTCAGACCGTCAATGTTGATGGTTTCCGGGACGACGTAAGTGCCATCCGGATTAACTGTCGACTGTTCCAAAACAGCCTGCTCGACCTGAGCAGGTGTACGTAAGTTGCTCGTAGCAAACAGGACAGGAATAGACGCCGAGTACACGTAAACAAGCTGTCGTCCTTGAGGTAGTGTAACGTTAACAGGTTCACCACTCAACAGCGTCAAATCATCCGATGTCAGAACAAGACCGGTCTCCTCGTGTAACTCGCGAATAGCAGCGTCGACAGGCTCTTCGTTAGGTAAGACAGAGCCAGCAGGGAACCAAGTTCTACCAGAACGAGGCTCACGCTGAAACACCAACTTCAAATCCGACGATTTAGTTCCTCCGACGTGAATTACCAAAACCACGTAATGTCCAGCTCCGAGAGAAGCCATCTCGACTCAAGCAAACAACTTCGAGCAGATCAACAAGCAACGAAAGCGTGCGTCGACCAAAGAGCTCCGAAACCAGTGTGGCGGTTAGCCTCTGAAAGCTAAACGCTAGCACAAATCTGTTCTAGTCTGTCTAGTTCTGTTGTTGCAAGATGGCAAAAGATGTTGTCGAGAGGCAATTGATGAAAGATGTTTCACTGCTGTACTTGGGCAGTAGATGTTGTAAATGAACAAAGGAATTGTTAAAAGGTTCTGTCACCTCCCTCTACTGCACTGGGCTTAAATAGGTTTCAGCCCAGACTAATCACGCCTGCAAGCTACGCTTACGTGTCAGGCGTTAGTGCTGCTCAACCGTCGTCATCCGCCTCGAGACGCGGCCTGCCTAGCATTGGGTCTCACGACGCGGCTCCTTCTGCATTGGAGAGCTCGTTCTGGCGCGTCATCTGGCTGGTTAGATTAATTATGCATATCTGTACGTACCGGGAGGTACTGGTCGTACTGTAGCATCAGCACCATTACAATATTGCAGTAGCGACGTACCCACGAGTATACGTCCATCCTGTGGAAAAGCACGAATTGATATCCGTAACGAGTACCTGTACAATGTCATGCAATGTTTTGATTCCGGGCTTGTGAGGGATCCCTAGCCATTGTACTTACAAACCGCATGACGACCCTCGCCAAAGTTTCGGAGACCCGATTCTGCTCGTCTTGACTGAGTAGACCCAAGAAGTACAACAATGCCTTCAGTCAGCCTACGATCGTTTGCTTTTACTGAGCTGCGTTGACCGGCACCTACCTGTCCCGTCCCGTCCTTTCGAGCTGTGTTTGGTGGCCTATTTTTCCGGAACTTTTCCCGGCGCTCCCACGTCCTCGTTCGACGCATCTTGAATAGAGTAATAGAGTATGTGAAGTTGCCCAAGTTCATTGGAGATAGACGAGACTTTGTTGTGTGGAAGAAGCCGTTCCGTGCCATCGGATTTATGCACGATTGGGCTCCGGCTATGCTCAAAGACGACAACGCAACAACTGCTCGACCTACATTGTACCCCAATTTTGGCGCTGCCCGAGGACGACCTTTCAGTCATCGAGAACGTAAGCGAGGATGACAAGAGCTGCAGATTTCATGCGTGGATGGCTTTAGTGGATCACTTTGACGACGGCATCTATCGTCTTGCCGAGCTGTTTGAAAACATGGAGAAGCCACAAGAGGACGGCAAGAGCGGCCTTCAATACATGAACCGGCTTGTTCGCTTGCAACCTCAACTTGCCCGCATGGGGGAAGACGTGCACGACCGGCGAGTTATCATGTACCTTTTGAAGAAAGAGTACCACTCCATCACCGACACATAGGACAACAATATCAAAATAGACGCCGTCAAGAGAGATCTTCGTAAAAAAGGTATACGCATCGAGAGTCGCGCTCGGTCTCACGAGGCAGCTCCGTCGCTGGCCGCTTTCCCCACCTCGTAAGTTGAAGCCGCCACTGCATCCCTAAAGCTTCAAGTATCTAAGCTCCAACATCAAGTGAAGTCCTTACAATGCGCTAAACATAGACGTGATGGCGCGGGGGGAGCTGTTGCTAAGGCATTCAGTGGGAACTGCTTCAACCGCGGTAAGAAGGGCCATTGCATGACGGAGTGTCTTGCGAAGAGTGCCGGTGGCAATTTTGTAACGGTGGAGTTTCCCGTGGCCTTCTCGGCAGTGACGGATGTAACGATAATGTACCTTGCTCGCATTCCTCATCCCCCACTACCTTCACCAACGGAGCCGTAGACCTAATGCTGATTGGCATGAGGCTCACATGAAGGTTGGCTTAAGACTGATGTTTGACTTGTTTAAGGGGGGGGGGGCGGGGTGATGCGAGTGTGGCGAGTACAATCATGTTACAACACTTTTGGTATATAAGACTCATAAGTTCTCGCTACTAGCTATATCCCGTATTTTCCAAGGAGATTGTACATTCGCAATTATACAAGCCATTGTAACTAGCTCATGCCACTACAAAAGAAACGTACTAGCAATGAGAATTTTTAAACGTAAGGACACGTCGGATCACATTGGCCCGAAGCGGCAAAACGACTCCAACACAGCTCATGTGGTGTGCTTCCGAGGTTCTTAACGCTTCAACATGGAAGGCGAGATAGGATGGACTCCTCAATCCAGCGTTGCGGAGGGAGGTGACAAGTTCGTAATAATTTTTCATTGGAAACATCAACTGCATACTTTGGAGTAGTTACGCTCCCACGCATTCTCCATGGAGTAGCTGTGATTTTATGTAACGCAGCTTTGCTGTTCCGCATTTTGCCACACTTGAGAAAACCAATATTTCCGAGATTCGCGGCGCACTCAGGGTTGGCGTCGAGGTCCTCACGGATCCAACAATGCTAGCTAGTGCAACTCCCCGACGGCAACGACGGCATCTCTGCGGGTGTATCGTAGGTGACTTGCACTACCTACCATTCAATGGCATCCGAGTCTTGGAACTTGCTGCAAATGCCACGGCTTTCATTTTTCCGGCGTTTCTAGCCCCCCGTCTAATAAGCCGTGTTGAGAAGACCAAGTTCGACAAGTACTCGCTCGAAGGTAGGGGTGTTGGGTCGCCCCGACATATAGTAATGCACTTCATTTCATTTGCAGTCACGAAATCGAGTGCTCTCAATCGGCGGCCACGCCACGGAAATTTCGACCGAGTTGGCTAACTGGGCATCAGCCTCTAAAGGGATAGGTGTGGGCAAGCTGTTGGCCTCGTGCATGCACGGCGCCGTCAGGTTTCTCTCGCTGTTCATGCCGTTCACGGAACCAACGTCCTGCGCAAACTTTCCATCGCCGCGGACGGTGTGGAGGCCGCTTCTACCTCCGCTGGGATGCCTTCTCCAGGCACGGCTTTCTTTACCTGCGCCTTGGGCCGCAATCGTCTACGCGTTTCCTCGCGTGGTGCGTGAGGCGCCGCCTGCCGCCTTTATTTCCGGTATAATTCCTGTAATCAAATTGCTTATTACTGTAATATTTTTTGTAAAATGAATCTCGAAATAACACTAACTACATAGTATCATTTACAATATCGCTAAGTACTACAAGTGGTACTTGAAGCAGTACTTCCTGATATGCGTGTATATCTATCAATCTTACTTACCGCTTCCTCGACGAAGCGGCAATCCGTCCCTCGCCCTCTCACTCAGTCAGCCAGCCTCTGAGTCGATACCTGCTCAGTTCCCTGGAGCTCGTCAACAGCTCAGCAGCGGTAAAGGTTGAAACTTATACTAGCATGGAGGCATCGCGTGGGACAGATAACTCTGCGATGGACGAGGCCTTTCCGGATGGCGAGCCGGTGGAGGTGGGTCGCTTCTGCAACTATCTCACACATATAAATAACATTTGCAACAGTATGCAAACCGCGTGAGGCACATATCACGCTTTGCGTTCCCGGAACGCCAGAAGCAGCTACAGCTGCTTATCTGTTTGTTAGTCTGGAGGTAGAATAGGTAGTCTTGGTGCTCGTAGTGGATGTGGGTAAGCCTGGAAAGGGAGGCGACGACGTAACTATATGTCTGGGGGAGTTTAGCTCCACCCGTCAGCGTATCGACGACAGGCGTCCACTTTTTTCCGGACCAATAAATATCTGTGCCTGTCTTACCCAACGCAGCTCTAGCTCGACGCACTGCCGCTGGGCGTGGGAAGTTGAAACCCCAGTCTATGAGAATATTGCAGTGGATATTCATTGGGGGATTGTAGTGTTGTTTATATATGGCTTACCTTAATCGTTTGTTAGTTCGAATGAGCTCGTCTGAAACTCTGATGATCAAGAAACAATTGTTATGGACAATGAAAATGGTGTCCAGCGGCGAGTTCCACACGGCTCGGGCAGCCATGGGGTATTGCGACGAAATTGGGTGCTCCCGTGCTATACTTTACTGCGTCGCCATCTTGTTCCGTTGTCGAGACTCTGTATTAAAATCTGTCGCTTTGTCACTGTCACTGCTGAATCGCGCACCTGCTTGCAGCTGGAGGCCAACCTCAGCCGGCTTAAACTCGCCCTTCGCTACGCACGGCGCGAAGAGGGGCTGGAGGCGCAGCACCGGATGCCTCTTATTCAGGTAAACAGCACCAGAAGCAGTTGCGCACCCCTGCTGTTGATAGGCACTGCTGAGGGCACCCCCCCCCCCCCCCCCCCCCCCCCCCCCGGTATCCCGTCGGCTCGCTTGCTCCGCAGTTTTGTGCTTAGGCTAGAAAGACTGATAGAGAGGTCTTCCTCTTTTGCGAAAGGAAAGGATGATGTGGGCAATGAATTCATAATTCTAACATGAACAGTACTGCTTTCTTTTATTAACTGCATAAATTTCCAACATGCATGTGCGCTTTTGGTTGCGATTGATATCGATAGAGAGAGAGAGAGAGAGGGGGTTGTGTGTGTGTGTGTGTGTGTGTGTGTGTGTGTGTGTGTGTGTGTGTGTGTGTGTGTGTGAGTGCGTGTGTGAGTGTGTGTGCGTGTGTGTGCGTGCGTGTGTGAGTGTGTGTGTGTGTGTGTGTGTGAGAGAGAGAGAGTTTGTGTGTTTGATTGTGTCTGTGTGTGCAGTGTGTGAGTGCGTGTGTGTGAGAGAGTGGTGTTTATGTGTGTGAGAGAGGGTGTGTGTGTGTGTGTGTGTGTGTGTGTGTGTGTGTGTGTGTGTGTTTGATTGTGTATGTGTGTGCAGTGTGTGACTGCGTGTGTGTGTTTGATTGTGTGTGTGTGTGTAAGAGAATTTGTGCGTGTGTGAGTGTGCGTGTGTGTGTGTGTGTGCGTGTGTGTGTGTGTTTGGATTTGTGTATGTGTAATCCCATGCCCTGTGGTTGGATCCAGGGGCTTTCCGTCGGAGTGGAAGAGGAGGCAGAGGATGATCTGGGAGCAGTGTTGCCAGAGGTTCTGGAGCTAGCGGAGGAGCTGTGCTATGAGGAGGACCCAGATGTACAGACAGTGTGTGCTGGGCAGGTGGGGCTGCTGGCGCAGGTGCTGCACCGCCGGTTAGGGGGCGGCAGCGGTGATATGGTGCGTCATTTGCTGGAGCTGGCTTGCAACCTTATCAAAGACAGCGACGAGGAGGAGGTGAGCTGACGCACATCATTGAGCAGCACACTGTTGTGGGAGCAGCTCTGGAGCAGCTCATATCCAATTGCCTGTAGGTTTAAGCATTTTTCGTGGACTATTGATTAGTTTTCTGCTGTTTGAAGGTAGTGGAGGCAGCGGAGAAGGCAGTGGGGGAAATGGTACCCACTCTATCGCCTGCACTGCGTAGTAGTCTCCTCTCCGAGGACGGCATGGTGCCCCTGCTGGCATGTCACCCGGACGAAATCCTGCGGATGGCCGCTGCTCGGCTCGTCGGCGCCCTCGCGCCTCACATCAGTAAGTGCCCACGACTCGGCACCTACCCCTGAGTAGTCGTGCTGAACCGGCACGCGGGTTCACGGGCCGTAAAGCCACACGGGCAGATAGAGAACAAGGAATGAGATGGAAAGGGGCGGGCCATTTGGGGAGGAAGAAAATGGCTTTGTTGAGTTCGCCCTGACAGTTTATATAGTATAGTGTCATTTCACCTTCTTAGTTTCTAGATTAGTTTTTCGGGGACTGGGCGACCTGCTTACACTCCTGACTCCTTCCGCTAACTTTGCCGAGGATGCTTTCAATGATTTGTGTGTGTGTGTGTGTGTGTGTGTGTGTGTGTGTGTGTGTGTGTGTGTGTGTGTGTGTGTGTGCTATTTCATTTTGTAGCCCAAGATGAACTCGAGCGCGTCTTGAGTGGCATATTTAGCGCGCTGCTACATGATGAGGACTTTGATGTCCGCAAGGTATGCAGTCAGAGTTTCTACCCTGCTGGTGGTTATGGATGCGACTGTTTCGGGTCAATTTTATTGGCGGATGGCTTATGGACAACTGTGGTCACATAATGTATAGGACGCCGTCGCAACGATACCTCAGATTGCAGCAGTGATTTCGGAAGGGCCGAGGGCAGACATGCTGGTGGGGTGTTTCCTGGAGTCAGGCAAGGTTTTTCTTCCTTACGACTATCATGACATTGCTGCAGCTTTCCCAAGTGGCGAACCCTTCACAGCGCTCCGCATCCTCGCATCCGTTGAGCTGCCTTTCCCTGTGCATGCGATTGTAGGATGCAATATGGAATGTCCGGATGGAGTGCGCGGCAAGAATGCCAGAATTATGCAAGGTGAGTGCGCACTGGTGATGTGGCTCCTATCCGCTGTTGGTCTGTTTGCATCTACGAGGTTCGCGTACTGATGTGTTTTAATGCTTCGATGCTGCACAGTCGGCTTTGCCGGATATGGCAGAGGGCGTGCAAGCGCAGCTGACTGAGACATTTGAGAAGCTTCTCGAGGACCGTTCAAGATGGGTGCGCATCACACAGGCTACCACCGCCACCGAACCGCACTCCAGCTTCCGTCTCGCAGCGTCAGCGTAACAGCTCCTCATGGAGTGTTTCATGCGCTGCCTTCCAACACGTCCCTCGGCCCCCATCTGTGCAGGTGAGCCACGAGGCGATGATGCATCTTGGCAAGTTCCTCGCCGCTTCAACTGGGGCCGCGGTCACTCCAGTCATGCTGCAACAGTTTCAAAGGTAGGCGCCGCACTGCTGTGGACTGCTGTGCGCCTGTTTCCCCAAGGTCGCCAAGAGGGGAGGGGGGGCTTGTTTTTAGCTCATTTGGGTCTGGGGTGGCGGGGGAACCGACAGGATGCTGAGCAATGGAGAGCATGGTGAGATGGAATTGCAAGAGGCGGTGCGCGCTGCCAGGGATGTTCCGTTGGTGGTGAAGCGCCCATCCCGTCATTAGTTTATTTGATCTTTGGTAACGAGTGCGGGTACTCTTTGGGAGAGGGGAAGCGCAGGCTGCCTCACCGTTCCGAATGGTAGCCGGGGCTCGATCCTGCCTGCCTGTGTCAACACTGATTCTTTCTTTTGTGTTGACGGTAGGCGACTCGGCTTGGCGGAGATTGGTGGGCAGCTTTTGGAGATGCTTTGAAGAAGCTTGCCGCTTGTCCCAAGGTTCGACTGTTCTGGTGCCAGGGCGCCATCGCTGAGCATCAGAGGCTGTTCTTCTTGACACTATCCAATAAGACATTTTTCGCCTTACTGTCCACCTCTTTCTCCAAACACTTGCACACACACACACACACACACACACATTAACCCCGATACCCACACCTTTACACACACACACACACACACACACACACACACACACACACACACACATGCTCTTTTGAAATCCAGCATTCCCCCAGGCACCCATCAGGGCCGCTCTTGCGTCTTCTCTCCACCTGCTGGCTTCGATTGAGACTGACCATCCAACCTGCAAGGTGGGCTATTTTGTGTTTTCCTACAGCATGCACCCACAATGAATCGCCCTGAGTCGCCGACAGGGTGGACTGCGGGTGTGCACTATGTCGGGTCTCTTTGGGGGGTGGGGATGCTAACCACTTGTCGAACTGTGCTTCAGGAAGAACTGTCTGAAATCTTCTTGGCGTTTCTGAAAGATGAGAGCCGAACTGTGACCCCCCTCCCCCCCCTCCCCCTTCTCTTTGATCCGCATAAGGTTCACGCCTCACGATATGTTGGTGCTTTGCTGGGGTTTACTCATTGCATCAAATGTTTGAAATTATGTCGTAGGTCCAATCGCACACAGTGCAGCACCTGGGCAGCCTGCTGTCCAATTTTCCACGGCACTGCTGGGACCCGGCGCTGCGGTATCTGCCATCGCTCACTGTACAAGACGGGTATGTGTTTATGTCCATCAAATCTCGAAAAGTATGTGTTTGCAAAGCGACGGCGCTGCTCCATGGCCTTCGGGTCATAGCAACTATGTGGATGGGCTGTCATTGCTTTCCACCTGTGCAGGCAGAATTGCTCCAACTGGCGAACGCGATGCTTTCTTTCTCAGCAGCTCTCCACTGTCGCGGGTGAGAACTCCAACCTCCAACCTCGATGGTTTCTTTCTCGACTCTAAGAAAGCCCAGTTGCTGTGGTCAGCAGTGACGCCTGCGATGACGGTTGTCAGTCGTTTTTGTTTCTTTATGGCTCATATTGACACGCTCCATACCGAGAGGGAGGTCTGAGTTACATCCTGCGAATATGTTATGCAGCGTCCGGCGACGTGACCTGTGTGGCCGAGCACCTGCTGCCCTGTGCGCTGCAGCTTTGTCGAGACCCGGTGGCCGCCGTCCGAAAGGACGCTGCACAGGAGGTAAGCAGGCGGTTCAACTGGCACGTTGCGCAATTTGCCATGCCAAGTAGCTTCAACATGTCCCGCCTCTGTGCCACCCTTTCTTAACATCGTTCTGTGTCCTCAAGCTTTGTTGTCTCCGCTCCACTGTCTTCTTCGTCCTACGGTCATGATCACTAACGCCCGTGTCGCGCCTCGTCAGGCTGGTGATATGCTGGCTGCTCTATGCAAAGATGAAAATGAGATAAAAGCAAATCCTGACGTCATTAAGCCGTTTACCGGTACGTCCATGGCATGTTTACCCGACTACGAACATTAAATTATATTTCACGGCTGGTGTGCGCGTGTGTGTGTGTGCGTGTGTGTGTGTGCGTGTGTGTGTGTGTGTGTGTGTGTGTGTGTGTGTGTGTGTGTGTGTGTGAGTGTGTGGATTGTTTTGTAATATATTCGTGTGTATGCATGTATGTGTATGTGGATTGTTTTGTAATATGTGTATGTATGCATGTATACATGTGTGTGTGTGCATGTGTGTTTGGGTGAGTTTGTTTGTGTGCGTGTGTGTGTGTGTGTGTGTGTGTGTGTGTGTGTGGATTGTTTTGTGATATATTCGTGTGTATGCATGTATGTGTGTGGATTGTTTTGTAATATGTGTGTGTATGCATGTATACATGTGTGTGTGCATGTGTGTTTGTGTGAGTTTGTTTGTGTGCATGTGTGTTTGTGTATGTCTGTTCGTGTGTGTGTGTGTGTGTATTTGTGTGTGAGTGATAACGTCTGCGTTGCTTTAAGGGCGACCCTCATACGCTGGAAACATGTGTGTTTGGCAGGTCAGTTGTGTAGTCTTTCAAAAGAAGCAAATCACATCAGCCGGCAAATCTTTGCTGACATTTGCGGAGTGGTTCTCAGTAGTGAGGGAACTCTCGGTGGGTGCCCCCCCCCCCCCCTACCGCCGGGGGGGGGCATACTTGAGTCCCCCCATGAGATTGTGTACATGTGTAACCCTTCTCATCATGTAAATTGACATGTCGTTAACGCGCAGAGGAGCTATCGACGGAGGTGATGACGCCGTTGCTGCATCTGGTCGATGACCCCTTGCCACTCGTGCGCATTCGGCTGGCGAAGGTGAAGGCCCCACTCTCCGCAACTACTCCCGCCAAATTGCAGCAGGAGAAACATTTGGCATCGTCACACCCGTTAACGTGTTCCAGATATGATTAGTTTTCTCCGTGTGTTACGTCATTCCTCCACCTGCTGCACAAAATCCGTATATTCTCTCCGCCTCAGAACATGTTTGTGGTTTCACTACCGCTTGCAGAGCTGTCACCCCCCCCTCTTCCATTCGCCCCTTTTTTCTGTCTCGTTTCTCCGGCGCCATGAAGGTGCAGGCGCCGCTTCATGACACTTAGGTATGTTGGCCCGCGCAGGCTCTCTACCGGATCGCCGAGGCCGATTCTCAACCCTCCGACAAACTTGCACTGGTGCGAAATGCGCTACAAAAGGTAAGAGAGTCCTGCAATGCTGCCCCGTGTCTTGCCCCCCCTCTTTCAACCGCTCTACGTCGGACTCAAGACGATGAATGTGTTGTGACAAGAACAGCGCCTCAAAATAATATTTCCGAAAGAAGGGCAGTGTTATACCATCGACTATACTCGCACACGAACATCCTTCGCCGGCTGACTTATCCTCCCGCCTTTCGCGCTGAATGTGGCGCCATTCTGCCCCTGCCGCGTTTCAGTTGCTTGGCGATGACGACCAAGATGTCCAGGAGGCCGCCTCAGGCGTCAGGTGCCAACCCGACGAGGTCGCCTCCTCGTGACTCGTGTGCGTGGATCACGAAAGGACGCTCCACCTCGGCTTACTTTGATGTACTTGCGAATGGATCATAGCCTGTGGCGGGAATTGACGCAGTGGGGACGGACCACCACTCGGGCACCGGCGAGTGAAGACTGGCAGGCCGTGCATTGTGTTTAGCGAGGGAGGGTGCGGGTGCCGTTGCAGTCGACCTGGGAAAGTGGGCCAACTTTCTGCCACTGCACAACAGGAGCGTGCCTTCCGTGGCGGTGACCGCTCCACTGACGGTTTTGCTTTTAGGTCGTGACGTAGCCAGGGAATGCGTATCTTAGGGTGGTTGGTGGTGGGTCGTGCGGGGGTCAATGAACAGAATGAGTGAATAAATGTACAGCATCGGGTGTAGTGGGACGTGCAGGGGTGCCATTGCAAAGCTAGTTAACTTGAGGCGTGCGTGCTGTTCTTCTCAATGATGATAATGAGAAACAATAAGCTGCAGCGTTATTACACCAGGCATCATCTTCGCCCTCGCGTATCAGTGGTGGGGCTGATGAGCAAGCATCTGCTTGCCAGTTAAAGATCAGACTGGAGTGATGACGGAACCCTGCTGCTCGCAGTGATTAGATTGCACTGTGTGTGTGTGTGTGTGTGTGTGTGTGTGTGTGGTTTAAGACGCCCCTGCTATTGAGTGTGCTAAGCTGAGTAACCTGTGCTTGTTCACTGGGCCACACCCATCAATGCAGCACTTTAGGCGGTAAATACATGTTTCTGTGCGAAGCTGGGATGTAACTAATGCCAGCTCCTTCCCTTTTGACCGGATGCATCCAATGATGTGGGCGGTAGGGGCACGCAACCGTGGTTGATGCCGTTGAAAGACACACTTTCCTACTATGTAGCTGCTCCGCAAGGAATAGCAAACCCGCTCGTTCTGGATTAATGGTCGCTGACCGCCGTCTGAAATTGCCGGCGGCATCGAGTTTGGGATGCTGTTTGAATGCTGTCGGCAGATAAATGACAACGATTTGGTGATAGCGAAAGAAGAACACAGTCGCTGCCGATGCTGTTGTTGATGATGATGCTGCTGTTACGGTTTTGTTGTTGTCAATATCATCGTTCTTTCTATTTGTTCCTTTTTTGTTGATGTCATTGTTGTTGTTATTGTTGCTGTTATTGTTGCTGTTACTAATGTTTCTGACGATGTTGTTACTTGGTTATGGTTTTTTAGTCTGCTGGAGTTGTTCATGTTGTTCATGTTATTGTTCACTCCACCGTTACAATCGCAGCTTCCACGTTTGCTACAACCCCCCACGTAGCCACACATACCGACACTAGTGCGCCCCATCCACCTTTCGCCCTCCCTCGGGTCTCCACCTCCCCTCCCTCCCCTCCCCGGCCCTAACATGCTGCCGCTCATGCCATCACCTTTGTTGCTGCTCCTGACTTGCTGCTCCTTTTCATTATCCTTGTTGCTGTTGACATTATTGCTGCTCATCCGTGTTGTCCTTGCTGTTGTTACTGTTGGCTTTGTTCTTCTGTTGATGATATTTTTGCTGCTCATCAGTGTCACCCTTGCGCCCGTGCAACAGCTTCAATGGACTTCTAATCATGTGGACCGCCCTTCATATATCCGAACATCGCATGGCCCAATACACACACGACGTCGCCGCATACCATAAAATCGCAACTATTTCAGAAGATCTGAATACCCAAAGGCTCATAATAATATTTCAAAATTTTAGGTAGAGTGACATATTTTTCCGGGCAGGTGATCGCTGCGCCATTTTATGCCATGCCTGCGTCACCCACATGTGGCGGGCTCAGGCGCCTCCCGACTTTGCCTTCTGCTCCGCCACCAGACGGACACCCACTTGCCGCAGCAGCTGCTTCTTCTGCACGCGAAACTCGAGCGCCAGCCGCTTCCGCTCCGTCATTTTGAGCGAGCTCAGCTCCCCCTTAAGCGCCTTCTCATCCTGTCATCGACCACACCAGCCACAGGTCAGCACAAGCACCGCCCCTTCCCTTGAAACAACACAAAAAATAACACGAATAAACACAGTCGCCTCATCACACACACACACACACACACACACACACACACACACACACATGCTCTTTTGAAATCCAGCATTCCCCCAGGCACCCATCAGGGCCGCTCTTGCGTCTTCTCTCCACCTGCTGGCTTCGATTGAGACTGACCATCCAACCTGCAAGGTGGGCTATTTTTGTGTTTTCCTACAGCATGCACCCACAATGAACCGCCCTGAGTCGCCGACAGGGTGGACTGCGGGTGTGCACTATGTCGGGTCTCTTTGGGGGGTGGGGATGCTAACCACTTGTCGAACTGTGCTTCAGGAAGAACTGTCTGAAATCTTCTTGGCGTTTCTGAAAGATGAGAGCCGAACTGTGACCCCCCTCCCCCCCCCTCTTCTCTTTGATCCGCATAAGGTTCACGCCTCACGATATGTTGGTGCTTTGCTGGGGTTTACTCATTGCATCAAATGTTTGAAATTATGTCGTAGGTCCAATCGCACACAGTGCAGCACCTGGGCAGCCTGCTGTCCAATTTTCCACGGCACTGCTGGGACCCGGCGCTGCGGTATCTGCCATCGCTCACTGTACAAGACGGGTATGGGTTTATGTCCATCAAATCTCGAAAAGTATTTGTTTGCAAAGCGACGGCGCTGCTCCATGGCCTTCGGGTGGATGGAAGCAACTATGTGGATGGGCTGTCATTGCTTTCCACCTGTGCAGGCAGAATTGCTCCAACTGGCGAACGCGATGCTTTCTTTCTCAACAGCTCTCCACTGTCGCGGGTGAGAACTCCAACCTCCAACCTCGATGGTTTCTTTCTCGACTCTAAGAAAGCCCAGTTGCTGTGGTCAGCAGTGACGCCTGCGATGACGGTTGTCAGTCGTTTTGTTTCTTTATGGCTCATATTGACACGCTCCATACCGAGAGGGAGGTCTGAGTTACATCCTGCGAATATGGTATGCAGCGTCCGGCGACGTGACCTGTGTGGCCGAGCACCTGCTGCCCTGTGCGCTGCAGCTGTGTCGAGACCCGGTGGCCGCCGTCCGAAAGGACGCTGCACAGGAGGTAAGCAGGCGGTCCAACTGGCACGTTGCGCAATTTGCCATGCCAAGTAGCTTCAACATGTCCCGCCTCTCTGCCACCCTTTCTTAACATCGTTCTGTATCCTCAAGCTTTGTTGTCTCCGCGCCACTGTCTTCTTCGTCCTACGGTCATGATCACTAACGCCCGTGTCGCGCCTCGTCAGGCTGGTGACATGCTGGCTGCTCTATGCAAAGATGAAAATGAGATCAAAGCTAATCCTGACGTCATTAGGCCGTTCACAGGTACGTCCATGGCATGTTTACCCGACTACGAACATTAAATTATATTTCACGGCTGGTGTGCGTGTGTGTGTGTGTGTGTGCGTGTGTGTGTGTGTGTGGATTGTTTTGTAATATGTGTGTGTATGCATGTATGTGTGTGGATTGTTTTGTAATATGTGTGTGTATGCATGTGTACATGTGTGTGTGCATGTGTGTTTGTGTGAGTTTGTTTGTGTGCATGTGTGTTTGTGTAAGTCTGTTCGTGTGTGTATTTGTGTGTGAGTGATAACGTCTGCGTTGCTTTAAGGGCGACCCTCATACGCTGGAAACATGTGTGTTTGGCAGGTCAGTTGTGTAGTCTTTCAAAAGAAGCAAATCACATTAGCCGGCAAACCTTTGCTGACATCTGCGGAGTGGTTCTCAGTAGCGAGGGAACTCTCGGTGGGTGCCCCCCCCCCCCCCCCCCCCCCCCCTCCCCCCCCCCCTACCGCCGGGGGGGGCATACTTGAGGCCCCCCATGAGATTGTGTACATGTGTAACCCTTCTCATCATGTAAATTGACATGTCGTTAACGCGCAGAAGAGCTATCGACGGAGGTGATGACGCCGTTGCTGCAGCTGGTCGATGACCCCTCGCCACTCGTGCGCATCCGGCTGGCGAAGGTGAAGGCCCCACTCTCCGCAACTACCCCCGCCAAATTGCAGCAAGAGAAACATTTGGCATCGTCACATCCGTTAACGTGTTCCAGATATGATTAGTTTTCTCCGTGTGTTACGTCATTCCTCCACCTGCTGCACAAAATCCGTATATTCTCTCCGCCTCAAAACATGTTTGTGGTTTCACTACCGCTTGCAGAGCTGTCACCCCCCCCTCTTCCATTCGCCCCTTTTTTCTGTCTCGTTTCTCCGGCGCCATGAAGGTGCAGGCGCCGCTTCATGACACTTAGGTATGTTGGCCCGCGCAGGCTCTCTACCGGATCGCCGAGGCCGATTCTCAACCCTCCGACAAACTTGCACTGGTGCGAAATGCGCTACAAAAGGTAAGAGAGTCCTGCAATGCTGCCCCGTGTCTTGCCCCCCCTCTTTCAACCGCTCTACGTCGGACTCAAGACGATGAATGTGTTGTGACAAGAACAGCGCCTCAAAATAATATTTCCGAAAGAAGGGCAGTGTTATACCATCGACTATACTCGCACACGAACATCCTTCGCCGGCTGACTTATCCTCCCGCCTTTCGCGCT
>JAPMLY010002930.1:0-34258 GCA_026401115.1 Tetraselmis chui | reverse complement strand
CCTATTCACCCTCTTCCTTGAACCTTTCCTTCGCTGGCTCACGGTGGGAAGCCGGGGCTACCGCCCAGGCCCCCCCGCCACTAACGCTGACCCCACAGAACCCACAGCCACCTACCCGGGACACGGCTTCGCGGACGACCTCAGCCTCGCCACGGGCTCGACCCCCAACATGACCATCCAGCTAAGAAAACTCTCCCTCTTCAGCGCCTACACCGGCATGACGGTCAACATCCGCAAATGCTGCATCACCGGCGCCCTCTGGCGTACAGGCAACGCCCTCACCCGCGCCAACACTACCCTCCTCGCATCCCGCCTGCAATCACAGTTCATCTCCCTAAACTCCACACCGGCCCCCATCCCCTCCATTGGCCCCAAGGACACATACCGCGTCCTAGGGGTAGAACTGAACACCTCCCTCAACTTCACCAAACATTGGCAAGAACTCAAACGTACCACTGCATCCCTCATCACCGCCCTTTCCACATCCCCACTAACTCAATCCCGCAGAATCAGGGTCATCCGTGGTCTCCTCATCGGAAAGCATTTCACTCTCCAGCTCGGCCTCTTCACCGACTCCCAACTCGACACTCTCGAGGGCCAAATCTGCCGCGCACTCCGCTCCGCCGTCTCATCGGTACGTAGTCTTCCCCGCACCGCCCTCCACCGCCCTACTACAGACCTAGGATACGGACTCCCCTCCCTCAAAGCACACGCCGCACAACTCACAGTTTGTCACTTACATAAAATCATGAACAACTCAGGATATAGAGGCCACATGGCCCGGGCACACATACGCACCCTATCCACAACGTACTCCCACTGGCCCTCTGAATCCATCATGACAACCTGTCACACTCCACCCACACTAAAGTGCTTAGTCCGCGCTCAACGAGATGCGGGCACCCTATTCCACAACATCCCCCCACTCTCCCTCACCAACCCTATCGCGTCCACAATCCGTGCCCACTTCACCACTCAAGACAACACCCTCCTCGCCTCACTCCGTGACAAAGCCACACACATCACCGACCCTCACACATATAAACAAGCTTACTGCGATTTCTCTCCCCGCAAAACACACGCCTCCCTACTCCCCCGCCTCACCCCCCTCTGGAAAAATAACATCACCACGTGGCCACAAGTCCTCCTCAGAGCCACCTCATCCTCCTTCATCCTCAAATCATGTAAATCCATCACCACACTCACGGGGTCCACCACCCCACTCTCAGTTCCCATCCGCCTCCTCGCCGCAATCCTCACCGAACCCCTCGATACTATCCACAACCGCCTCCCCATCACGAACCTCCATACCAACCAGGCTTCCCCCCCCACCACTATACATCCCTCGTGGATTCCCCTCCTCTCCCCTCACCTCCCCCGCTCCACCCACACCCTCCAATCCGGCATCTACACCCCCCGCGCCAATCACCCCACCCCCATAGCACCCATCACACACCTAGACACAGAATACCTCACCCCCTCCGACCACCACTACCCCCCCTGCGACGTAACACGCATCATTTCCAAACACAAAGACACAGAATACGGCCAAACACAATACATGGTTGAATGGGCCCCGGAACACCTCACGGAATGGGACATTCAGCTACAACTCGACGACGGCTTCCGCCTCATCTCCTCCACTCCCACATCGGTATGCCTCCCCTCCCCCTCCCCCTCTGCCTGCTCCATCTGCCACGAACCCCTGCACACAGAACCCTCCTCCACCTGCTGCACATGCCCGCACTTTGCCATACACTCCCAGTGCCGCCCAGCTCAGGGCCCCGCCACATGGCAGTGCGAATGGTGCGCTCGCGGCCAACACCACGACCTCACCCACCTCTACGAAGTGCAGTGGGCCCCATGCCTACAACTCCACGACACCATCAGTGAGACCCCCTCCGGCCCCACCGCCCTCACCGCATTTAACTCCGGCTATGTCCCCTCCACCACACCCATTCTGCCAGACCCCGGACCCCCTCCATGGTCACACCCCCTCATCACATTCAACCATGACCCCATCAACCCCGACCTTGACATGCTCCCTACCGGTAAATTCGCTATCCACGCACACCCTTCACTCCACGACACCACCATACTCTGCACTCCCAACGGCCGCGCGGTCACCACCCTTAACGGCCCCCGCGTCCGCCACCTCTACCAACTCTTCCGCCCCGACCTCTCTCATCTTACGTTTGAAGAGGAGGTCTACCACCTCCTCACCCGCCTGGGCTCCCGATCAGAGATCCACTCACCCACACCCGCCACCACCACTCGTAATAGATGGGCCACTAGAGAAGACCTCCTCACAGCTCTCCGTCACACATTCCGCATCCAGACAGAACTCTACTCCGACCCCCTCAATAAATCCCTTCACTCCCACACCTACCACTCCCTCTACCCCGAAGATATAGTCTTCTCATCTAGCGGCAGCAATGCCCCGCACACATGGCAAGGCACCAACATAGCCAACCCCGAATACTACCACGAATGCATGAGACGAGCCATGGAACACGCAATCACCAGCGCACACCTCACAGCCCCTCACACACCCAGCGCAACCATCCTCATCCTTCCCCGGTGGGAACACACGCCCTACCGCCACTCCAAATACATCAACTCACCATACACCCACCACCTTTACACCCTCCCCAACGACGCAAACACATTCCTACCCCCCGACCAACACACCGGCAACCCCACCCCTACCCCATTCGGCACACGATGGATGGTAGACATATACCTCGTCGCTAACCCCCTCGCACTCTCCACCCTCCCATCACCCACAGCCATGACCGCACTTCACAACACTCTCGAATCTATATACGACACTCACCTCCCCAACCCTATCATCACCCCCCCTCCTCCACACCTCTTTGACACCTACTCACCCCACTCAGCAGGTATATACCACCGCCCCCCAAACCCAACTCACCCCCTCACATACCCCCTCCCGGACCGCGTACATCTAACGTACCCCCCCACCAGAGGCACCCCTGCTTGGAACTGGCAGGACTTCGTCTACACAGACGGCTCGAAAAAAGGCGGCTCGACCCCCCTCGGAGCAGCAGCTACCCACCCCGCCTCGGACACCAGAATCAAAATCCTGGTGACCTCTACCCCTCCCTCACATACAATAAATCGTGCTGAATTAGCTGGCATAGATATAGGCCTCCAACTTGGCCGCACCCACCTCCTCACAGACAGTGCGTGCTCCCTCCGCCTTATTCAAGGTTACTTAAACTGCCCTTCCGCTTACCGCCATAACATTCACCGCGACACCCTCTTATCTATCACACACACCCTTAAAACCCGATGCGAAGCAGGCATCCGTACACACCTCGGTAAAATAAAAGCCCACAACCACTCCATCGGCAACGACCTCGCAGACACCCTCGCCAACCAAGTAGCGGATGGCCACCCACCCGATACCACATACACCACCGGCTCAGAAGTCACGATAGGCCACTGGACATGGCCATACACCCTCATCCCACAAACCTTAGGGGACCCCTCTCCCTACAGATACACTAACCTCAAATCCGACGCACACAAATACAGCACAATACACACACACACTCCTCTCTCGCAAACAACCAAACACGGACCCCTCCTCGCCCGCGCCGCGTCGGACGGCGCCGACTTTTCTTACCACAAAAAACACTCAACTCTCACAAATATACAGTTCACACACAAACAGGAATTCATGTGGGGTGTCCACAACACCCGCCTACTTACTCACAACCCCACCCTGCGCTGCCCCCTATGTGGCCAATTCACTAGCAACGGCCACATGGCCGGTAACTGCCCCTCTATGTCTGGTCTGAGACAGGACCGTCACAACAACGCTCTACAACTCCTACTCTCCCTACTGGAACGCCACAACGGAGGCCGCTGGGAAACCATCACCGCAGACTTCGGTAACAAACCCATAAAATCGTTTGATACCCCCACCCCTGCCCTCACCCCACTCGACTGCCACCCTCCTCACCCCACCCATATGCCCACCCGCCTTGTTGCTGCTGACGAAGGTCTCTCGCGTGACTCCCTAACCTCATGCCCCGCCGTCCTCCCTCCTCAGATTCTCCCCCCCCTGCTTCGTCCCCCGGCACACAAACCTGACTTCATCCGCATCCTCGAACCCAGATTCGTTGGTCACTCCAACGGTCGCCGACGTTACGCATCCATAAAAAAGATTCAGATAGGAGAATGGAAGTACTGCACAGACAATAACCTCTCTCACACTGCCGACCACATACGCGCCAAATACACACCCCTTGCGAACGCCATCCGAAACCACTGGCCAGGCACAGTGGTCGATATCCTCCCAATCGTCATGAGCCGCACAGGTACACCGCACTCCTCCACCATCACGAGTCTCACCTCCCTTCTCACCGCCCGCACCGACCCTCCGGATAAACTCGTCTCCAAAGCACGCCTCGACACATCTCGCATCCTTGCAAAACTCCACACGCATACTGTCCAATGGTTGCATCACCTCCTACGCATACACCGCATCAAGTCCCGCACGACCTCCCGCCGCGCATCCGCACATTACCTCCACGCACGACCCTGACTGCACACAACTTTCGCCTCTACTTGCACCCTCCCCGGGGGGGAGTAAAACCCCCGAACACCCTTGGAGAGGTTGGATTAGGTGGTTAACGGTCTAGCCCTGACTTGTAAGTTCCCTGTATGGCATAGTTGGGAGGGCCCAGAGACAGCAGCCGACGCATCCGGCTTTTGAAAAACCGGCGCATACGGTACATGTTGTAAACAATTTCAATTTCAATTTCAATTGGTCAACACTTCTACCACAAGTGGAGTTTGCGTACAACGCTTCGCGTGCACTCGGAATTGAGCACACACCGTTCGAGGCTAACTTTGGTTTTTCTCCTGAGGAGCCTCCTGACCTGCTCTTCAGCATGCGACCGTCGATTCCAATTTCGCAAGACGCAGCAGAACGGTTGAGATTGTTACAGGAAGTACACACCCTGGTTCGCTCTGTGTTACAGCTACACAAGGACGAAATGCAAGCGCGCACTGAACCGTCTACAACGCCACAATTCGCTAAGGGAGACAAGGTGTCAGTCGTCACAGCAAGTCTTTTTCGGCGAGGACAACCGAATCGGAAACTCAGAGACAGACAGCTCGGCCCTTTTCCGGTGGAGGAGCAGATTGGGAAACACAGTTACAGATTGAAACTACCAGCGACAGTACGCTTACATCCTGTGTTTCATGTTAACAACTTACGACCCTGCTCTACAGCTCCGCTACGACCAGCTGTCCCGGTGACTATACCTAAAGGAGACGACGAAGAGTTTGACGTCTCGCACATCTCTGCAGGGTGCATCAAGTCGCTACCTGGGCGACGAGGCAAATATTTGCTCTTCATGACGCACTTCAGTGATGACGACATTCCACATGTCTGGCACCGGTTGAACGAGGTGCATCGAACAATTGCGTTACAAGAATTCTTGGAGACGCCCCAATGGCACAAATTTGCCAAGACTCAGGCGTACACTGACTTCATGCACGCTCACCTAGCGCGCATTCCTGAGTCCCAGTAACTTCTTCAGTAAAGGAGCCAAGAACCACGGAGGTCTGCCTCGCGGCAGCCTCATTGATCTGTCAAGAGGGGGAGGGTACGAGTGTGACGAGTACAGTCCTGCAACAGTACATTGCAGTACATTGTACAAGTACTCGTTACGGATACCAAATCGTGCTTTTCCACAGGACGGACGTATACTCGTGGGTACGTCGCTACTGCAATATTGTAATGGTGCTGATGCTACGGTACGACCAGTACCTCCCGGTACGTACAGATATGCATAATTAATCTAACCAGCCATATGACGCGCCAGAACGAGCTCTTCGATGCAGAAGGAGCCGCGTCGTGAAACCCAATGCTAGGCAGGCCGCGTCTCGAGGCGGATGACGACGGTTACACAGCCCTAACGCCTGACACGTAAGCGTAGCTTGCAGGCGTGATTAGTCTGGGCTGAAACCTATTTAAGCCCAGTGCAGTAGAGGGAGGTGACATAACCTTTTAACAATTCCTTTGTTCACTTACAACATCTACTGCCTAAGTACAGCAGTGAGACATCTTTCACCGTTGCCTCTCGACAACATCTTTTGCCATCTTGCAACAACAGAACTAGACAGACTCGAACAGATTTGTGCTAGCGTTTAGCTTTCAGAGGCTAACCGCCACACTAGAGAGTGGTCAGATTTCGCGTCTCGTACGTTCGCGGACTGCCTACCCCCCTCTGGCACAACAATCCCGTGCTTGTGGAACCCTCGACACGACGAGGCGGACAAATATTTACGGACAACGCGAGAATTTCCTCCCGCGACGAGTATCGACACCTGCTCTGCTATGGTGTGTTTACGGCCGCCGCTAACGCGGCACTCGAAACTGCTGTGGAAACGCTTTGCACGGTCACCTCTACCCCCGACGAAACAACCTACGCCTACTCCCTCGCCGACGCAGCGCTACGTACTAATCAAGCAGTGGCCTCAGCGGGCGAAGCGCGACTCACCTATATTAGGCGCTTCAAGGCCAAGAAGATTCTCACCGGAGAAGAACGCGTCGCGGAGCGTCTCGTCTACACACGTTGCTTCGACACAATCGCCTCCGACCGTGGAGGCAACGTCGTCGACGGACTCTTGTCAGCCCTAGAGGATAAACGACTCGAAGTCAGCATCACAGCAGATGCAAAAGCGCAAGCAGCTGCCCAGTTCAAGGCCGACAAGCCTAGACCAGACAGACCGGACAGGCCGAACGACAAGCCGGACAAGCCGGACAAACCCAAGGCCAAGCCTAAGGACCGCACGGGCGGCCGCCCCGTCCCCTCTACCGACAAGGCACACAAGAAGACCGAGGCCGACAAGGAGGGATGACGGGGTGACCCGCCGCGCCGATACCTGCACACCAGATTCAAGCTATATGCGTCATCGCGTGCGGCGAAACTGGCAAGCCTAGAAAGATATCGGTGCGAGCGGACAAGTCTTACGGTGGATCCGGGAGGGCGTTACTATTCCCTTCCTAAACAACCGACCCCCACCCATGTTCAACCAAGGCATCTCACTACTCGACGCTACCCCCGAGCAACTCACCTTTGTCGAGGCCGAGCTCGCGCGCTTCGTGGAGACGGGAGCCTAGGAACGCACCACTTGCAGCAAGTACGTATCCATAGTCTTCTTAGTCGCCAAGCCCGGCACCAATCAGTGGCGATTTATCGTCGACATGCGACACCTGAACAACTTCTGCGTCAGAAAGCGACTACGGATGGAGTCTCTCCTAGGCGTACGCCATCTTACGCGAAAGGGCGACTACATGTTCTCCTTCGACCTCAAGGACGGGTTCTACGCGCTGGGCATCGTGCCAGAGCAACGCGAATTCCTAACAGTAAACGTTCGCGGCCAACTATACCGACTAGTTGGCCTCCCGATGGGCTGGTCGTTCAGCCCTTACCACTTCTCCGCGTTTACGGACACATTCGTACGACACCTCCGACAACCAGACCCCGGTGGGTTTACGACACAGCAGGGGAGGCCTACACAACCCGACAGCGACAGACCGAGCAAGCGCTTCCTACGACACACGCGGTGGCGCGGAGCAAAAATCTTACCTTACGTGGACGACTTCCTCCTCTTCGCCGCCACTCGTGCGCTCGCTCTGGCGCTCCGTCAGCGCGTCGACCGCCTCCTCACCAGTCTCGGCCTTCTCCGCCACCCCTCCAAGGGTTTTGGGAGCCGACGCAATACGGCCACCACCTGGGCATCGACATCGACACAGCTACAGGTCACTTCTTCGCCCCAGCGGAAAAGCTTGAGAAGCTCACCAAACAAGCTCGACACAACGTGCAACGTGCAACAAGAAACAGCAGATGGCTACCGGTCAAGGAACTCCAGTCATTCGCTTGCGCAGTACCTTTTTCTTGCTATTCCGGCGGCAAGATTCTTCCTACGCGAACTTCACTCCGTACTTGGCGACAAGTGGGGAGGCCGCGTCCGCCTCACCCCGCAGCTCAGTTGCGATCTACAGTGGTGGACACAGGTACTCAGCCACGCCAACGGCAAGAACATACACCGCCCGGTCGAGTCAGCGTACACACACTGCGACAGTTCGGGATATGGTTGGGGGGCAATACTGAACGGGAGACTCGAAGCGCGCGGCTTCTGGGGAATAGAGGACGAAAAACAGCACATTACTTGGGAGGAACTGAAGGCCGTCCGTCTGGCCGTCCTCAGCTTCTTGCCACACCAAGCTTGCCGCAACATCCTCCTCCACGAAGACAACCATGCGGTCTGCCACGTCCTGGCCGGCCTGACGTCCCGCTCCCCGGAGATGATGACCGAGTTACGCCGCCTGTGCTACCTGTGGGACACCAACAACATCTACATCAGGCCCAAGTACATCCGTTCTGCGGCAAACACGTGGGCAGACAAGTTCAGCCGCCACCTCGACAGCGACGACTGGCAACTCGACCCCTATGTGTTCCACGAAATGGACACACAATTCGGCCCGCACACAATCGACCGGTTTTGCGTCGGCTCTCAACACGCTACTGCCCCGCTACAACGTGAACTGGCTAGACCCATCGTGCGAAGCCGTGGACGCCCTTCACCTCGCCGATGCGGCTTGGAAAGAAGAAAACAATTGATGCAACCCGTCATGGCCCCTGCTACCCGACCTCGCCCAGAAACTATAGCAGAGCGGCGCAGCAGCTACGGTGGTCGCCCCCCGTTCGCAAGGAAAAGCGTGGCATCAGGCTCTTACCGAATTGGCTTGCCACGAGACGGTCCTGCCGGCCCGAGCTCACTTGTTTCGTCCCGGGCGGCGGCACGGACGCGGTACAGTCGGCAAGCCTCACTGGCCCGTCACTGTCTTCCGGATTCTCTCCCGGCCTGGTTGTACCTCCGCCGGGGCGCTGTCAGTGCTACCCTGACCATGTTCAGCACACGACACATCAGGCTAGCAGTCCAAGCGCACCCTACCCGAGCCGCAAAGGTCCGCTACAAGGTGGAGGTGGCAGGCAGCAACAACCCTTGGGCCGCCTCGATGCGCCCCTACATGCAACGCCTATTGGGCACTGACCGCCTTGGAGCTAAAACGCTCGACTTACTGACCGCCGCTTGGGCGAAAAGCACGTCCGACACGCACAACAGCGCGATTAAACCTTACTTCCAGTTCTGCGAGGAGCAAGGCCTACCGCCGCTAGCCGCACTTGCCCCTACCATGGCCCGCTACATCGCATGGATCGGGGAACGTAGCACCATTAAGGCTACTAGTTTACAGCCTTACCTCTCAGCATTGAATGGTTTTTTCAAAGACCACGGCGCAGAACAAGTCGCACAAGGCGATTTGGTAGCCAAGGTCCAGCGGGGTCTCGCAGCGTCCCAAGTTTCCCTCCAGCCCAGCCGCACACGCATGTACCTCCCAGCCCGGATACTCGTATCATCGCTACGCATGGCCAAGGACCTCCGGACACATCTGACAGACACGTGGACTCAAGCTCAAACGGACCGCATTCTGCTGTTCAAAGCTTGTCTAGCGACGGTGCTCCTGGCCGCATTTTTTTGTCGCGGAGGAGCGGGAGTTGAGTGCCGGTGTGGAGACATGTTGTGTACTCCAACCGGCGGAATCCTCATGTACCACGGAACGAGAAAATGTCAACGGGGTACTTCCACGGATCGAAAACTCCTATGTGAACTACCGGCCTCGGCTCACCTGGACATCGCGGAACTACTACAGTATTTCGACGCTGCCCGTACCAAGTTCTCCGCCGGAAAGATACTGGACAGACGCTGGGACATTAGTCTACGCGAACCTACGACAAACTAGACTGCGGACACCCTGACAGCTTGGCTACAACGAGTATTCGTGCACTACACGAGCAATCTCCGGACGGTTTCGAGTGGACTTCGCACTCCCTATGAAAGGGTGTTGCTACTGCAGCGTACTATATCGGTACCACAACGCAAAAGATCAAGTTCTTCGGCGGTTGGCCGCGAGAATCGGACGTAGTCCTCGACTACATCGACCCAACAGTGCTCCCGTGCCCGGGAGCTTGGCAACTCTTTGGGTGGATGACCCCTAGCGGTGCCCCACCCAACGTTACACGCCAGTCGGCGACAGATGGCATAAGTGAGCCCCAACAAAGCTTAAATGGTCATATTGGTAATATAGAGGTTTAAAATACAGGGCTAAATTACGAAGTAATCGGCGTTACCTCCGTTACAAGCATTACCTCCGACGCTACATCTCCCTAACGGTTCAAGCGCCCACGCGCGCACGGATAGTAAAATGTCCGCACACTATATAACGCACCAGCAGCGATTGTGTGTCCACCTTCTGCCTTTTGCGAGAGCTGTCGCTCACGCAAACCCACCCACCCGATTCCCTCTCACACTGCGTGTAGGGTGGCCCAAGGGCCACCAATACCAAATTCTGTAAGTGATCCACATCTTTGGCGTAAGTGAGCCCCAACACAGCTTGAATCAATAGGCTCCTTAGGTGAGAAACCAAAATTGGTCTCGAAGGGGGTGTGCTCAATTCCGAGCGCACGAGTGGCGTTGCATGCTAATTCCACTTGAGGCAAGACGTTTGTCCAGTTCGTCCCATCGTAGCAGCAGAAACAACGCAAGAGTTGCTGAAGCGTGTTGTTGACGCGCGGCGTTAGTCCATCCGTCTCATGATGTCGACTTAAAGACATGTGTTCCAACGCGTCTCCAAAGCGTATGCCACAAGCCATTGGCGAATTTCGGGTGGCGATCATAGATCAGCATTCGAGGTAGTCCGTGTAATCTTTAGACTCCTTGTAAAAACAAATTAGCATTTCCCTATGTTGTTACGCTCTCTCTGCACGGCAAAGAATGGGCCATTCGAGTCAGATGATCGACTACAATCAGCACATTGTCAAAGCCATTACTCGCATGCAAGTGTGTTAAGTAGTCGAGACCAACTATGCGCCACGGTCTAGGTGATACATGTAAGGGGTAAAGAGTCGCAGCCATCTGTGGTTGAATCTTTGCTCGTCGACACACGACGCAGCGCTCACAAAATTCTTTTACATCTTGGCGAATTCACTTCCACCATAATCTATCGAGCGCTTCAGCAAGAGTGTCTGGGAATTCTGTCGTAATTTTGAATATGACGGAACCTCGCCATCCCAAAACAATGGAGCTATGGCATGAGGTGCGAAGTAGTCTGGTCTCCGACTTAACGGATCGGCTTCGTTCAAGGCTCCATTGCGGTACGCAAGCGTCATTGAACCCACAAACGTTGCAAGTCCCGCAGGTAACGTGCTTGCCGCATGTTCAACCCGTTGTTCGGTTGCTTGAGCACATGTCGCAGTGTCTCGTGGTCCATTACGAAAAGGAAATGTTGTAAATAATACCTTGTACTTATTAGTTCCTGATACCTACTGTAAGCTACTCTAGATATGATTAGTACATGTCTAGATCGGACATACCGATGACCTGTTTAATTCGGTACAGAGCTGTCGCCATGCTACAGCTCTAACACTTCTATTGTCCCGACACCACGCCTCGGGCTGGTTGTCTCTGTGATTGTCCCTTTTGCGTGACTGTGATTGTAACTACGTATGCGTTAGTTACCTTCCATACTGATCGTGTGTGCACGGTTTAACAGGTTATGGGCCCCCGTCTCACGTCACTCACGCGCGACAACATGGTTTTCTTCCTTTGTCGAAATGGCGCCGAAAACTCGCTCTGCCGACTCTCATGTTTCGCTTCCTGATTCCAGTGACCTCGGCTCCCAGCACAGCTCGGTCGTTCCCACCTCTAATCCCCACGCGCTCGTTCTCGAGCAAATGGCGCTCATCAACGCCCGTCTAGACGCGCAGTCGGCCGACGTTGTTGCTGCTGCTACTGCATTTGCTGCTGCCGACTCCCTTGTCGCTCAACGCCGTCGCGCGGCGGCGCTCGAACCCTCTCGCGACGAGCTGCCGGTGGACCACCTCCCAATACACTCCATGCTTTACCCCACAGCTGTTCCACCTGACCCATTGCTTGGCTACGCCCGTCCGGACGCACAGACAGCCTTCGCTGCACATGCCGCTGCATCTCCTATTGGCGACATCTCTATCGCACACCGCCGTCACGATGCGCACAACGCACCCTCGCCCCACGAGCTGCCCGTGGAACAACTTCCACCACCTCCTCCATACCCTCCCGCAGGGTATGCCCTCCCTACCCTCGGGCCTTTATTCCTGGAGGCGCCGCCCACAACGTCCCCACCCCCCATGGCCACCCGCACTCGTCCGGCCCGCCGCATGCAATGGCCGGCCACTCTCCCTTCCCCGGTGGACCACCTCCTCCCTTCCATGACCGGCATTCACCTCCCACCGGGCGTGGTGGTCACACCACCCGTGGCGGCCGTCGCCCCACCATTTACCCGGTGGTCATCGGCCGGGCGGCCCACGAGGCTACCGGTTTCGACAAGGACGCCCTCAACCGGTCCATGAAGATGTCGGTCCCTACCATGGGACTGACCACGGACTTCAAGCAGTGGAAAAGGAACTTCCTTAATTTCTTCTCCATCAAGGCCGCATACCTCATCCCTCAGCTGGCCATCCGCGACTCCGGCGTCTGGTTAGACGAACAGGCGCAACACTACGCCTACACGCTAGGGGGCCGCCTTTACGAGAAGTGTGCCGTTGCGATAACCCTAGGCACACTGCCTGAGGCAGCCTATCGAAAACCGGGTACCGACTAGGGAAGGGGTTGGAAGAACACATGGATCGAGTCGCCGGTTCTCAAAAGATGATGGGTACGGGAATTTTTCCAAAACCCCCCCGTACCGGGCTTTTCCGGCGGCGGGCGATCCTAAGGACCGCCGCCGCCAGACTGTGCCGCTCCTCCGGCTGCAACCCACCTCCGTCATGCGTAGCATCAGGCCTCGCCCCCAGGGGAGACCTAAGGCTCTCGCACGGCTGGCGACTGCTAGCGAGCGCCGTGCCCCAGCGCTGCTTCCCAGTTGTCCGCCGCCAGCTCCAACACCCTCGTCCCTTCGCCGATCCGTCCGTACCCTTCTTCGCCAAAAAATGTTTCGCAAACGCCGCTCCCGCCCCATCGTCGGGAGAGTATCTGCGAGTATTTAGTCGCGGAAAAGACATATCGGACTGGCTGAGCGGGAGATCCATGTGCCGGTGTACAGATATTATGTTTTTCCAAAACCCTCCGTACAAGGCTTCCCGACAGCTGCTGATCCCGCGGATCGCAGCTGTCGGTACCTCGTCCAGCCCCCTACCGTGCCAGGCCTGGCACGGCTATGGGGTTACCAGCGCCCACCGCGTGGAGGTAGAGGTAGGTGCCGACGGGCATGCGAGCGCACCCCTCTCCGGGGCCGCCGCCGCTGCACCGCCGGCGGGCGCCGACTATGTCTACTACATGCGATAGACGTTCGACGACTACAACGAGACATCTCAGATGGTTGATGGCTACGCTGCCATCCACCCTCACAATCTCGGTCTCCTCATGTTGCACGGTATTTCCAACAACGGCCCACACGGTCAGGCCAAATAATGCGTCATCAACGAGTTCGACACAGACTTCCTGATGTCCGCTGATGAGGTGATGGCTAGCATCCTCCAGTTGGCACACAATGTGGACAAGGACGACGCCCCGGACAAAACAGCTCCCAACATCTCACCACCTCCCATCTCCGCCTTTGTCGCTGTTGGCCGCGATTCACACAGCGGTCGAGGCCACCCTCCAGGTGGTCCTCGCGGTGGTCGTGGACTACCCAACAAGTGAAGCGCATGCGGCAGCATGGACCACATATTGTCCTCTTGCAATGCCCCGGATGACGCTCTCTTGCGGTGGACACTCGCGTAGCGCAAGATGATCATCCAAAAGTACGGCGCCCCTGGTGGCTCTCACTATTCGCACGCCGCTTTGCTGAGCGACGTCCCCGCCGATGGCTCGGATAGTTTGCCCACCCTCGAGGAGTGCACGGATGAATACGATGACACCGAGGTGAGTGTCTCCTTCAGCTCCGTAGCCTTCTCCTCTTCCCTCACCCTTGGACGTAACCTCTCACAGTTATGGGTAGTCGATTCCGCTTGCTCGATCAACCTCACCGCGTTTAAAGGTGACTTCGTACGATTCACACCCCCCTCCGCTCCCTCGCGCGTTGGCGGGGTTGGTGTTGACGTCAAGGGCAGTGGCTCCGTACGGATTTCTGTCAGGCTTGCCTCTGGCCGGCTTATTCACCGCACTATCCATGCGTTGTACGCCCCTTACTTGTCCTCTCGCTCTGCTCAGCGCATCGGCCGACTGCTTAGTGTCAACAGGATGCATACCCACAGCGGCTGTGAATTCATCTTCCCCTCGGACTATGACACTGGCATGCTTGTGGTTCCCACATGAATGGGTGTGCTAGAGCCGTCCGGTAACGGACTCTACCTCCTCCCCCACCAGCCAAAGCTCCCCTCAAGCCCCTCCGCAACGACGGTGCATGATCCCTCCCCTAGTGTTGCCCTTGCTGCCCAGTGCGACCATGTACTGTGGCACCGTCGGTTTGGCCACCTGAACATGCAAAGCATGCATGCCCAGCACGAACACGGCATCCCAACTAGCCATGCGTTACCCAACTCGGTAAAATTTGCCTCTTGCGATTCATGCTTGTTACACAAAGCCACATATGCACCGAGCAACACCGCTACTTGCGCGAAACCTCTCCATCCCCTCCTCAACCTGTCCTCTGTCCTCTGACCTCTGGGGACCGGTGAACGTCCCCTCTCCACATGGCCTCCGCTACTGCTTGCTCGTCATTGACCACCACACCCATTACATGTGGGTGCGGTTCCTCAAGTCCAAAGACGCTGCGTGTTCGGAGCTGAAACCATCCTTATGGACATCAAGCACTTGCATGCACGTCATCACTCCCAATCGGGCGCGTTCACCTTTGTCATAAAATTTGACTCTGTCTTTGAAGCTGCAGTCACCCGCCACATGTGCGCACATCTCGGCGTCGGGGTTCAGTTCTCTACCCCATACGCCCACCACATGTTCGTCAAAGCCGAACGTCCTTGGCGCACTATCCGGGACAATGCGTCGGTGATGCTCCACAGCATGGCCGTTCCCAACTCCATGTGGTTATGCGTTGTCAGCACTGTTGTGTACCTCCGCAACCGCACGTACAGTCGCTCTGTCGGACCCAATGGTGGCATCCCCCTCACCCTCCTTACGTCGTCTGTGCCTTACGCATCCAGGTTCCGCGTCTCCGGCTGCGCCGTCTTCGCCAAGGTGCCCGACAAACTGCGTCGGAAACTCAGTGAAAAAGCGCTTCGTGGCGTCATGGTTGGCTACCCCACTGACGCACCCGGGTACCGTGTGTACACCCCGAAACACGCCGCATCACCACTTCCGTCCATGTTTTCTTTTAGGAAGACACCCCGGGCTTCGGCGCACAGCTCTCCGTCGACTCGGTCATCACCGACCCTTCGGATGACGCACCTGCCGCCTCACCCCAATCCCACTCTATCGACATGCGCATGACGTTGGGGAGGGGCACGGACCACAGTCTCCAACTCACATGCTTTGCCGACGCTGACTGGGCAAACGACAGCAACACCCGCAAGTCCCGTTCGGGCTATCTCATCACCCTCGGACGCGGGCCCATCAGTTACAAGTCCAAACAACAGACATGTGTGGCCCAATCCACGTGTGAACCCGAGTACTACTCTGCGGCTGATGCCACCAAGGAGGGACTCCACCTCCGGCAACTTATGGGGGAGATCTTCAACGCCCCCATCACCGAAACCACCACCATATGGGAGGACAACCAAAGCGCCATTGCGTACTCCCAGAATGCGTTGGTCAGCGAGAAGACCAAGCACATCGGTCTGAAGTGGCACTTCCTCAAAGACCACGTGGAGCAGGGAAACATCAAGCTGAGGTACCTCCCCACTGACCAGATGGTGGTTGACATGTTCACCAAGCCCCTCCTAGGTATTGCATTGACAAGACGCCGAAGTGCAATCCTTGGAGGACAAGACCCAATGCAACGCTTCATCCCGTAGATACCTTAAGGGGGAGTGTTATAAGTAATATCTTGTAGTTACTAGTTGCAGATAGCTATTGTAAGCTATTCTAGCTATGATTAGTACATGTCTAGATCGGACATACCGATGACATGTTTAATTTGGTACATAGCTGTCGCTAGCCTACAACTCTAACACTTATATTGTCCCGACACCACGCCTCGGGTTGGTTGTCTCCGTGACTGTCCCTTTTGCGTGACTGTGACTGTAACTACGTATGCATTAGTTACCTTCCATACCGATCGTGTGTGCACGGTTTAACATGAACTTATAGCAATAACCTTCAAGGTAACACCTCCAATGCTTAACCGCTTCGTAAACGGCCAAAGCTTCCAAATCGTACGAAGAGCAAGTGTTGCCGCGCTCATCTAGATTCAGCTTAAGCGCCCAATAAGAGATTGGTTGAAGTCCTCCACCTTGGTCTTGCAACAAAATGGTTGCAATCCCCAACGTCGAAGCATTTGTAGCTACGGTGAGTATCGCGTCCAAGCTCACCTCCGGAAGGACTAGGCATGGCGTGGAAGTGAGGCGTAGCTTGAGAGTCTCAAAGGCTTCCAAACATGCATGCCTCAGCGCAACCTTTCGTGACTTGGACCTCCGCAGTAAGTCCGTCAGTGATGCCGTAAGGTCGCTAAAATGATGGATGAACTTGACGTAGAAGTTACAAAATTGCACGAAACTGCGAACCTCCTTCTGCGTCGTAGGCACTAGCCAGTCTACAACGGCATCGACTTTCTTTGCCTAAACAGAAATTTACCAACTTACACAGTGTAGTCCAAGTACTCCATCTCTTGACCGAAGAAGCACTTTTTAAGACGCAACTTCAAGCCCTCCTCTGTGAAGCGCTGGAGATCAAGACACAAGTGCTCCGTGTACTCTTCTAGGGTGCGATTGTAGACACAGACGTCGTCGAGGTAGACGGTTGCAAACTTGTGTAAAGAGTCGCGCGGGATGACATTCATCGCTCGCTGAAAGTGAGCTGGCGCATTGCACAGTCCGAGCGGCATGACGACCCACTCCATCATACCATCAAGTGTCTAAAACGCCATGGTACACGGAGTACCATATCATCACCGCGTAAATCACGTAAGACGTAAACAACTCGTTGAAACTCGTGACGAGCGAGCTCGAAGGTGATGTCGCAGACTGTCGAAGAAGTCATACGTTGACCGTTGGCAAGTCAAATTGGAGTCTTGGTCTTAGACTTACGAGTCGACATAGAAAAACGTCTTACGAAGTTTTTTGATACGAAGTCAAGAGTCGCAACGCAATCGTCTAATCCAGAAATTTGATGTTTGCCAAGAGGAGTTTTCGCGTTCAACTCGGTGCGAATAAGCGGGCAAGCTTCGGTGAGGTCCGTTTGTTAGCACTAGCATCCCGTTGCCTAGAACTAATGTACACGGTAGCTATTTGTCATCCTAGTACGTTGCCTAGTACTTAGTGTTATACTATTAGCGGTACTCTATTCCCTATTAGTGGCGGTCGGCCGGCCTTGCCGGTGCCTTCGCCGGCCGCCATCTCTCTCCTCACAATTCTCTAGTCACCACAGCCGGCCCCCTTGTGGGGCCGGCACGACCTCCGTGTAACTATCCGTTCCCAACTCTAACAAGTTATGGGCCCTCCACCAAGTTACACTAGAGAAGAGCGTGTGTAAAACGCTCGGCGCCACGCTAGTCCTACTTACTCCCACGTAAAAAATAGTAGAGCGTGTGTAAAGCGCTCGGCGCCACGCTAGCAATTCACTTTCCAACCGACACCACGCTTCGCCTTCGAGCTGGTTGTCCGCGACTGTCCTACCGTCTCCCACGTAAAAAGGAGAAGAGCGTGTGTAAAGCGCCCGGCGCCACGCTCGCCCCACCTAGCTTCCACTCTTACCTAGCCTTCACCCTATCGATGCTCTCGACCGGATCTGGTTTTTTTAAGACCGACCCGCGAAAATTCGGCCCGTGCGTACTTTAATTAGTAGAGTTGTTGTTTTTCCCCGAGGCAACGCCGCAACGCTCACCTAACTTAACTTTCCCATGGCGAAAGGGGGGAGTCAACACGAGCGCCCGTCTATGCTTTTGCGTGCCTACACGCTCCTAACGGCCTTGTTGGCTTTGCTTCTTCCTCGCCGGTCGCTCTCATGCGTCGGCTAATTCGCCCGGGGCAATTTTTTTTGCTACATGTAAGAATAGTACATTACGCAGTAATTTTGGAACCACTTCTTATCGGTAACTCGCCGGTAGCGGTACGTTCTTGTGAGCGCATGTCGCTACACCTACCCGGCATGAGACACACGCTACAAGCACTACACCTTCGACCAAGATGGCACCTTCCTCGACGCAAGCTAGGACGACGTCAAAACCTCGGCTACCTTGAGGGGAGGTGTTAGCACTAGCATGCCTAGTACTTATATACAAAGTAGCTATTTGTCATCCTAGTACGTTGCCTAGTACTTAGTGTTATGCTATCAGCGGTACTCTATTCCCTATTAGTGGCGGTCGGCTGGCCTTGCCGGTGCCTTCGCCGGCCGCCATCTCTCTCCTCTCACTGCTCTAGTCACCACAGCCGGCCCCCGTATGTAACTATCCGTTCCCAACTCTAACACCGTCGACATGGCAATAGCTTCCGGGGAAAAGTGTCGTAGCGTACCGATGGACTTTGAAGGGTTTGGTGGTTTCGTTTGGTGGTACATGTACCGAGGTGGGCTCATCCATAATTATAATCAGGGCTGAATAGTAAAAAACACAAGTAGCGTCGACTAACCATAGGTAAACATGCCATGGAGTTGGGGCAACCACCTTCTGCTTGGTCGGATCGTCCAACGACTGGCGAGTAAATAGCGGCGTCCTCGCTGGGAATTCTTGGTAGAGATTCCAGTGTCAAGTGAGCTTGTTGAACTAAACCCAATTGGGAAGAACAAACACAGCCATCGTAGATGTTGGAGTTGTACGCCTACAACTCTCGAAATGACGACCGATGTGTCCCGCCAACTCCCATGGTGGATTGAAGAACACACGTTCCCCACTCAAGTCTCTCTCCATGACAAAGTCAATCGGCGAAGAGTGAGGTAAGTCACCGTGCGAGTTTAGACCCTCGTCATTAGCATAGCCTTCCAACGTGAAGTCAAATCGTGCGTGCAGAGGTTCCAAAACATAGTCAACAAACTTCCAATCAATTGAACGTCTTGTTAAAGGTCTGCGACTGTTTCAACGCTTGCTCCGACGACGACGACCAACTGCAAATTTAGCAGGTGTCGCAACTGTAGTCGAAGGAGGTGTAGAGTGTGATTCGACCGCCTCTATCGCTAGCAATGACTCGGGACGAGAAGTAAATATAGCCAACTGCTCCAACTCGTCCGATCAGCAGCCATGCCAACATCATTTTTGCTTGCTTGGTGCGTCAACTGCCTCCTTGCCCTTCACCTCCGGGCATTGGAAGACACGGTGCCCTTTCTTGTCGCATTTGAAGCAAAGCTCCTCCTCTTGGTGTCGCTTGCGCTCTTGAGGGGTTAAAGCTCTAGCGATGGCGTTGAAGTAAGTTCGGCCATTGTTTGGAGAAGGTCGGCCACGGTCTCCACGTCCACCTCCGCGACCACGACCTCGACCAAACCATGACCCTTCGCCTCGTTGCCAACGTTTAGATGCCTCGATCATGGGATCGTCGTTATGTCGCTTCTTGGTAGGTTGTCCTCCTCCAGGGGCTGCTGGATAGGGTTTGTGCGGGCCTAGCACGACCCAAATGTGGCGAATCAGTCACGAGGTCATTTAAAAAAACTGCAGCTCCACTAAGGGCATGTTCCAACCCGTCTATTGTGAACGGTGAGACTTGGCATGAGTCAGGAGCTGAAAATTGGTCATTCCAATGATACACCGAACGCATTGAAGGTCATCCGCAAGAGGTTGTCGGGACCTTCGTAAAAAGTCGTTGAACAGTTGGGTGTAAATGACGTAACTCATGGATCCTTGCGTAAGTCCAAGCAAGGCGTTAATTGCGTCACCCCGAATGTTAGGCACCGGGGACGTCTTACGAATCTCAGCCACGAGAGAGTCGAAAGAGAATGGAATGAAAGCTCGCTGCTTACGGTTAAGCAACCAATTGTTGAAGGGTCTAGAAATCTGAGACGTAACCCACACCACAACGTTGTACGAGTCGGCGTTTATCCCTAGCATGACGAAGCGTTGAGGTTGCATCTCCATCCGATCCTCAAGTGTGCGTGTGTTTTGGCATGATTGGTAGGGGGCATAAATCGCAACTTCACGCTTCATCTCAGTAAGAGCTACGCTCAAACTAGCAAAGTTGGTTGTAAGTCATTCGGCGTCTCTCCACACTGCTAATTAATGTAACCCTTGATTAACATCCACACATGGCAATGTAATTTTGTAATCGAATCGACAGCTTTAAAACGGGGAAGAAAACGAGTTGCTTCGGTAACGACGTGTCATCGTGAGAAAACATCCGCTTAGAAATCACGTCGCCTCGAAAAGGCTCCCATTGAGCCTCGAAACCAAAGTGAAGTAAGTCGAACTCACGGTGACCAGCAAGAACTAACCCAATTTTAGACGGCGTAAGCGAAAGATAGTCAATTTCAATCGATTTTGGAACGACGTAATTACCAACCTTATTAATGGTCGAATGGGCTCGAACGGCTTGCTCGACCTTAGCTAGGGTTCGTAAGTTAGCTGCCACGTAAGGTACCGGAACATATGCCGAGAAGACGCAAACGAGCTGACGCTTACCTTTAGGTAACGGCACTCGAACATGATTATAACTTTATAGGGTCAGATCGTCGACGGGCAGAGTAAGGCGGGTTTCCTCGAACAATTTGCGAACGGCGGCGTCGACATGGTCTTCGTTAGGCAAAATCGAACCGACAGGAATACAAATTTTACCGGCACGGGGTTCACGCTATAAAACGACCTAACTGTTAGATGATTCGGAACCTCCGACATGCAGTACAACCACAACGTAGTTACCAGGTCCAACAAAAGCCATCTCGAATCAATCAATCAGCGTCGAACGAATCAAGCAAAAACGAAATTATGCGTCGACCAAAGAGCTCCGAAACTAGTTTGGCAGTTTGCCTTCTCAGAGGTAACAACAAACACGGATATGATATGTTTTGCTTGTTGATGATGTCATTGCCGGTAGTGGAAGTGCACATGGAGGGAAAGATGAGAAAATGTTTGACTATTAGTATTTAACAATAGATTGTAATCGAACAAAGGAATTGTTAAAAGGATCTGTCACCTCCCTCTCCTATACTAGGCTTAAATAGGTCCCGTCTAGCTAGCTTACATCTCCTCTCGCTTGGTCCCCATGCCAAGTGCTAGGGCTCTCTAACGGTTGCAAACATACTAGCGACGCGGCTCGTATGCATTGGGAATCTCGTCCAGCGCGTCGTCTAGCAAGTTAGATTAACTGTGCGTACTTGTGCTAGATTAATCGGGAGGTATTGGTAGTATAGTACACATCAACACCCTCGCCAAATTGCAGTAGCGACGTTTGTACGTTCTTCAGATGGAAAAGCGCGAATTGGATTTAGTAACGAGTATATGTACAATGTCATGCAATGTATTGTTGCAAGACTTTACTCGTCACACACGTAGATTGGAGGACTGGTTGGAGATTCAACCTCAACGCTTCGTCATTATACTTGGCATTAACGTAGACTCGTGCACCGCCGTCGTGTGAGTTACGTCTCAGTTTTTGGACCCCTAAAAACCTAGTTGCTTATCCGGAAGCAAAATTCTTCTCTTCGAGACACGTTCGACTCCTTGGTGACAGGGACTTGCAAGACGTCTTTGCCGCTTAATATACGGGATGACGCGATTATCGCCATGCCATGACTTACGCAAGGCTCCTTGAGCTACGCCAGCTCCACCCATTTATTCAACGACATTTTACGGAGGTCTAGACAGCCTCTTACAGACGATTATCAATGCGTTCGCTTCATCAATGGCTTGGCGAATTTTCAGCTTGATACTCATGCCAAGTCCCATCGTTCTCAACAAAAGGGGTACAACATGCCATTGGTGGAGTTGCAAAATACCTTGAATGACCTCGTGATCGACTCATCGCATTTGGGCCGTGCGAGGAGCACGCCTACCCCATTTGACAGCCCTCGAGGTAGCCGACTTTCGAAGAAGCGTCTTGTTGAGAATCCAAAGGTCGAGGGCACTAAACGACTTCATCGAGGCGAAGGATATGGGTTTGGTCGAGACGTAGCCGTGGATGCAAGCGTGGAGGCCGTGACCGATCTTTTCCAAGCACTGGCCGGATTGATTTTAACCCCATTGCTAGGGCTTTGGCCCCTCATGAGTGTAAACGACACGAAGAGGAGGGACTATGCTTCAAGTGCCATCCGAAGGGACACCGTGTCTTCCAATACCCGGTTCTGAAGCGAATGGCCCATTTCATGCTGTGTAAATATAGCGTAGCAACAGAGGAAATTGCCAGTTTCTTTGTACATGGAGTCTACAGATGCCACGGATTGCCCCGAGTGTTGGTGAGTGACCGCGATCCCAAGTTCGTCATCGGGTTCTAGCGGACGCTTTGGAGACACCTTAAAGCACGCATTAACATGTCTTTTAGTCGACACCCATAGACGGATAGCCTAACGGAGCGTTTCAACAACACGTTTCAGCAACTTCTGAGCTGTTTTTGTTGCTACGATGGAACGAACTAGACAGACTTGTTGGCTCAAATGGAATTCGCGTACAACGCTACTCGTGCGCTCGAACTTCAGCTTTTGTTCCGAGAAGCCTCTTGGCATGTTATTCAACATGTGACCTTCGATTCCGGTTTCGCAAGACGCGTCAGAGCGATTACAATTGAAATTGAAATTGAAATTATTTACAAAAACATCTGTATAAACCGGCTGCTGCCTCTGGGCCCCAACCACTAATCCCAACCTCTCCATTGGCAGTGACGATACCGTCTAAAACATACACGTATCTATGTTTTTTTTTTTTGATCTATACAGTAATCTTTTTGGATACAATATGAAGTATAAAATGTCGCTAGTCTCCACGACACGCGGTCTGCTCCAGCCGCTGCGGGGTCGCTGATTAGCAACGCTGTTCAGCTTGAGGTCGTCGAGACGATCCTACCTGACATCGGCTCCTGTGCGACTCCGGTCGTGCCGGAGCTAGGGGGGAAAGGCGAGTGAAAACCCCCCTCGCCCAAGTCGTCGTCGGTCCCGTCTCGATCCGTGCTCAACCCCGCCCGAGGTATTAGCTGCTCCTCCCGACGCAGCGCGCCACCTAGTCGAGTCTTCTCTCCTCCTTCGGGGGATGAGAAGAGATAATAACTAGGCTGCGTACGGTGTCCGGCTGGCTCTCCTGCCTCCGAGCCAGATTTTCCGAAACCCTAAAAGTCCCATGTCCGTGTCGCGGTGGATGGTTTGCCGGTAAGCGGATGGGCAGTTTAAGTAGCCTTGTATGAGGCGAAGGGAGCACGCACTGTATGTAAGGAGGTGTGTGTGGCCTAGTTGGAGGCCTATGTCTATGCCTGCAAGTTCTGCGCGATTTATGGTGTGAGACGGAGGGGTAAAGGTCACCAGAATTTTGATGCGGGTGTCCGAGGTGGGGTGGGTGGCGGCTGCTCCTAGGGGGGAGGAGCCTCCCTTTTTCGAGCCGTCTGTGTAAACGAAGTCCTGCCAGTTCCAAGCAAGATTCCCTCTGATGGGGCAGTAAGTTATTGAAATTGAAATTGAAATTGTTCACAACATGTCCCGGCAAACTGGACCGAGTGCTGTCTCACGGGCTACTCTACTTCGCCATACATGACTTATTAGCAAGTTGGGCCCGGGTCTCTCCGACCAGGTACATTTCTTATCGACACACCTATCTGCAATGTGTGCCGACGTTCCTCGGGAGTTATATAATTGTAAGCAGCCGCAGTAATTGCCACAGTCCCCCCACCTAAGCAGTAACAGCGTAATAATTTTGTAATCAAGAAAAACAGATCTGAAAATAAATCCACTTGTCTAGAAATGCAAAACTAAACTGCTGCTCGACCTTCACGATGCACGGCCCGCTCCCGCCGAACCGGGGTGTCGACCGGCCTAGGCCGGTCGGCGTTCGGAAGGGACGACGGGCCAGCCTAATCTAGCTCCCGCGTGACTTCGGTCTTGCCGAAGGTAGGAGGGGAAAGGCTGGCAAAAAACCCCTCCTCGCGCGGTCGCTCGTCGATCCCGCCGCTCCATCCCGTAAACCCCGCCCCAAGGTCTTGCCGCGTCCACCGACGCGGCGGTCCTCCGTGTCGAGGTCCCCCATCACCTCGAGGACAGGTGGGGGGGACCGAGACGCACAGACATAGAAAAAACTAGCGCTCCTGCCTCCGCGCCTGAATTTTCCCCGCTCATTTCCCCGGTTTTTTCTCTGTTTGGTACCCGGGTACCTGTCGGTTTTCCGGCATGTGGCCGTACCCTCCCCCCTCTGATCGCGCGTCCACCGAGCAGCCTTTGCTTGAGCGGGGGCCTCCGCGCTCACCCGGGCCCACGCTCAAGGAATCCTAGGATTATGTAGTTCTGTCGGGGCAGTGGGTGTCGAAGAGGGGGGGGGGCAGGTCACCGTAGCCGGATCCGGCGGGCCGCGGGCGCCCGGAATTAAGCAAAACCCTCCGTGCCGGGTTTTCCGGCGGCGCCGACCCAAAGGGTCGCCGCCGCCAGATCGTGTCGCTCCTCCCGTCGCGACTGTCCTCCTTGCCGTCCCAGCTGACTCCTCCCCCCGGGAGATGACGCTGGACGACGTGGCGACGCGCTAGTGAGCGCCCTACCCTGGTGCTGCTCCCCAACTTGCTCGACGCCGGGTACGGACATTATTTTAGTGTCCAAAAAAGCCCTCCGTACAGGGCTTTCCGGCGGCGGCTGATCCTGAGGATCGCCGCCGCCTCCTGTAGCCGCTCCTCCGTCTGCGACTAGCCGCCGTCCTGTGCCATGTCTTGCCTCACCCCTCGGTAAGGTTCGACCGGCACATGGCTGGTCGATAGCTAGCGAGCGCCCTTTCCTGGCGCTACTTCCCGGCTGGCCACCACCAGCTCCAACACCCGCCTCCCACCGCTGATCCGGCCGTACCCTCCTTGCCATCAAACGCTGCCGTAGTACAGGTCCCACTCCTAAAAGTAAGGCTGTATCTAGGAGTATCTGTGCGCGAAAAAACATATCGGACGGGCCGAGCGGGAGATCTTGGCGCCGGTAGTGCACAGAAATTATTTTTTTCAAAAGCCCTCTGTGCAGGGCTTTCCCGACAGCTGTTGATCCCACGGATCGAGCTGTCGGCCCTCTTAGCCCCCTACCGTGCCAGGCCTGGCACGGCTACGGGGTTTCCAGCGCCCACCACGGGGAGGTGAGGGGATGCCGACGGGCCTGCGAGCGCACCCCCCTCCGGGGCCGCCGCCGCTGCGCCGCCGGCGGGCGCCGCAGTAAGTTAGTTTCATGCGTTCTTGGAGGGGGTAGGTAAGGGGGTGAGTGGGGTTGGGAGGGAGATGGTAGATGCCTGCTGAGTGTGGTGAGTAGGTGTATATGAGGTGGGGAGGAGGGATGGTGATGGTGGGCTTGGGGAGGTGTGTGTCGTAGATGGACTCGAGTGTGTTGTGGAGTGCGATCATGGCTGTGTGTGAGGGTAGGGTGGAGAGGGCTAGGGGGTTGGCGACGAGGTAGATGTCGACCATCCAGCGTGTGCCGAATGGGGTAGGGGTGGGGTGTCCTGTGTGTTGGTCGGGGGGTAGGAAGGTGTTTGCGTCATTGGGAAGGGTGTAGAGGTGGTGGGTGTATGGGGAGTCGATGTATTTGGAGTGGCGGTATGGTGTGTGTTCCCATCGAGGGAGTATGAGGAGGGTTGCGCTGGGTGTATGAGAGGCTGTGAGGTGAGCGCTGGTGATTGCGTGTTCCATGGCGCGGCGCATGCATTCGTGATCGTATTCCGAGTTGGCGATGTTTGTGCCTTGCCATTTGTGTGGGGCGTTGCTACCGCTAGATGAGAAGACTATGTCTTCGAGGTAAAGTGAGTGGTATGTGTGGGAGTGGAGGGATTTATTGAGGGGGTCGGAGTAGAGTTCTGTCTGAATGTGGAATGTGTGACGGAGTGCGGTGAGTAGGTCCTCTCTAGTGGCCCATATGTTACGGGTGGTGGTGGTGGGTGTGGGTGAGTGGATTTCTGAACGGGAGCCTAGTCGAGTGAGGAGGTGGTAGACCTCCTCTTCGAACGTGTGCTGCGAGAGGTCGGGGCGGAAGAGTTGAAATAAGTGGCGGACGCGGGGGCCGTTGAGGGTGGTGACCGCGCGGCCATCGGGGGTGCATAGTATTGTGGTGTCATGTAGTGATGGGTGTGTGTGGATGCCGAATTTGCCGGTAGGGAGCATGTCGAGGTCGGGGTGGATAGTGTCGTGATTGAATGTGATAAGGGGGTGTGTCCATGGGGGGGGTTCCGGGTTCGGGTAGGATGGGTGTCGTGGAGGGGACAAAGCCGGAGTTAAATGCAGTGAGGGTTGTAGGGCCGGAGGGGGTCTCACTGATGGTGTCGTGCAGTTGTAGGCACGGTGCCCACTGGACCTCGTGGAGGCGGGTGAGGTCGTGATGTTGGCCGCGAGCGCACCAATTGTATTGCCATGTGGCGGGTTCTTGAGCGGGGCGACATTGGGAATGGACGGCAAAGTGCGGGCATGTGCAGCATGTGGAGGTGGGGTTTGTGTGTAGTGAGTCGTGACAGATGAAACATATGGTGGGGGAGGGGGTGGGGAGCCATACCGATGTGGGGGCGGAGGAGATGAGGCGTAAGCCGTCGTCGAGTTGGAGTTGGATGTCCCATTCCGTGAGGTGTTCCGGGGCCAATTCTACCATGTATTGTGTTTGGCCGTATTATGTGTCTTTGTGTTTGGAGATGATGCGTGTTACGTCGCAGGGGGGTAGTGGTGGTCTGAGGGGTAAACGTATTCTGTGTCTATGTGTGTGGTGGGTGCCGTGGGGGGGGGGAGGTTTTGGTGTGGGAGGTGAAGATGCCGGATGAGAAGGTGGGGGGGGGGGGGGCGGGGGAGGTGTGGGGAGATGAGAGGAGTCCAAGAGGGGTGGATAGTGGTGGGGGGGATGCTTGTATGGGGGTGAGGTGTGTGGTGGGGAAGCGGTTGTGGATAGTATCCAGAGGTTCAATGAGGTTTGCTGCGAGTAGGTCTTTTCGAACCACTGGAGCCAAAGGTGCAAGAAATCGTTGGCCAGAGTGCTTCTTCCGAGGCGGGCTGAGTCGCACAACCCATCGACAAGAACGCCTAACGCAAGGAGCCGAAGCACAGCCAAAACCTTAAGTGCGAGTGGAACTGCGGATGCTCCTCTCCGCTTCTCGTCCTCCTCGGGCTGGTCATCAGGAAAGAGACTGATGTTGCGTGTTTCTTGCATGATCTCGTTGAACATCACCTTCGGTATACGAAACTTCCGGCGAAACTCGTCGTTCAGCAGCGATCCCTCCACATCGGCTTCCGGCTTCTCCAGGTAGTCATTCCATGGGGAGAGATGCGCTTTGTGACGATACTTATCCTGCCCCTCCTCCGTTTTAAAATACCTCGCTCGCCGTTTTGCCGATGATGAGCGACGCTGGCGTGCGGCCTGTTCGAGAAGCCGAAAAGAAAGGTCGGCGTCCGACTGTGTGTCCCGGATACGGCGGCGCCGCTTCTGACGAATGACTGCGGCGAGGAACGTCGTGCTCGTCTCAGCGAAAGGGCGGGCGGCGAAGAGAGACATCGTGGCAAGCGACACGAGACATGTCGTTGTGACAGTCCGAAGGCGGCCGCGGCTACTTGAGGTGGAGTAGCCGGGAGCCGACCAACGGAACATCGTGTGGGGTAGGCAGCGAGTATAGTCGCGCCGGGTCGGGCGGGCGGGCGAGTTATTCAAATCCGTAACAGAAAAAACAAAAATACTGTGCCGCCAATTCCGTCAGGGGGTATGAGTATTTTGGTATTTTTCGGCCTCTAGTACCAAAATACTAAAACACCAAAATACTAAAATACTCGTTAATTGCGTAAGCGGCCTTAGACCTCGTTTTATATGAATCCGTAGCCGTTCCCGCATACAGTCGCATAAATACTACAGGTTTTTTTGGCTTGGTGGCCTCCACTGCTTTTTCTTGTAAGAATTTTTTCTTAATACTACAGGTTCAGTAAATCTGTACATTTAGGTCCTTCTGCAGCCGGAAATGAGGTACTCGAAAGGCGCGTTTCATATATTTCCGCAGCCGCAGATACATTTAGCTGTTGCAAGTTGCAACCGCTACAAATACAGATTACACAAGCATCGCTGCCTCCCATGAGGCCATGACGCCGCCATGCCCGCGCACTCCAAGCTTCTTTGCGATAGCCATCGCGGTACCGGATAGGCGGGTACGCTGCATGTGAAACTTGTTGGGGCGATGGCCGCGCAAAACCATGCGATATCCTCGTCGGCGTGCAAGACGAGCCGGCATTGACCAACCTCCTCACCGCCGCCTTCCTCACCCTCCTCACACACACCGTTCGCGCCTTCCTTTTATGCACCTCGCTCCGTGCACTTGTTGGGTTCTATGTCGCGCTTCGTGAGACCTTCCACCACCGCTCTCGTCTTCCGCGTGGTCGTGCTCGGACTCCCGATCCTTCACCGGTATACCCGCAAACGTCGACTTACTCAGTATCTTACCTGCTCTTGACTGTTGATGGCGCGCGTGAGGATATTCTGGCGAGCGCTCGCACTCGTTTGAAATTCGAAGGGTCACTGACCGAAATGCCCCGTTGTTGCGTTGCGCCCCGCTGTTGCGCTGCGGGCAGGGAACTCCTGCAGGGAGCGCGTACCGACACCGAATACTATCTTATAGTACTTTTAAAATGTGCAGATCGTTCGTCCGATATGTGCAACCGCTTCGAAGCGGCTGCACATTTTTCGATATCTGCGGGCGCCCGAGGCGTCCGCACAATCAAATCCGCGGATCTGTCAGATCTGCGGGTACACCAGTGTTAAGATGTGAAAAAACACCATTGTTAAGATGTGTGGATGATCCGTGGATGTCGAGATAAAATAATTCGTACACAGTACCCGGTACAAAATTCTGCAGCTGCGGATTTATCTGAAACGCAGCCTTAGGTTGAACGTACTTGGTTTTGTAAGAAATCTTGCTGCAATGCGTCCCTGTAGGGGAACTCCGCTCTCGGATCTCCACACCCTGAGCGCGCGATCGCGCGCCCTGCAGTAGTGGGAGGTGCTCGAGTCTGTCGGTCGGCAGGTCGCACCGCGCGATACCCACCGGCACGAGCACTTGCCGGTCTGCCGCTGCTGGGGCAGCGACGAATCATAATTGTCGACGTTAGAGTTTCCTCAATGGACAGTTCCTGTGCATGTAAACATCGAAATGTCCACCGTTCCACCGTCGGTATTATTGAACCACTGCCTCCTATGCTACTGGGTGCTAGCTGCTGGGCTTTCAGTATCAGTAGCACTGGGCTTGCCCTTACCAGCCGTTATCAGGTAATTCAAGTTCCGAAAAAACTGGGCAGCGGCGCAGCGAAATCAAAGTTCCGAAAAAGTTGGAGTGCCCCTTACACAGAGCTTGGCTGTGGGGCTGGACAGGGAAATGGTGCTGGTCAGTGCTGCGAGAGGGAAAACTTGGAAAAGCATCCAACTGGGCCATTGGCAGGCCATCCCGATATGGATTAGCGTAAGCTGGCCGAGTCTGTGCTGGATCGTGGACCGTGCTTCAAATTGTCTTGGCGAGAGGCAGATCAATAGCCTCTCCTGACTGTGTGTCCCGCTGCCTTCATCCCATATTCACAACCAATCCATTTTTTCACAGGAACTCCATGTCCCACAGCGCTGGTTCTCTCACTTTTACCTAGTCGGACTGGCGTGGAACACGCTCCTCGCCGCCTTCTATTACCTTACACCGAAGGAAACCAGTTTCGGCGCGAATACCCACATACTGCTGCTTTTGTTCGAGCTGCATCTTCTTCGACGGGCCATCGAGTCAACTCGCCTCTCATCATTCAGCACGCAGGCGCGGATGCATCTTTTGGGCTATGCTGCAGGGCTCAGGTGGGATAAACTGCAGTCACTCCCGTTGTGCTCCTGACAGTTGATAAAAAAAACGGAAAACTTTTGGCTCGACTCGATTTTTAACTGCTGAATGCTGCCTGTTTTCCACGGTAGCTACTACGTTGCGACCCCCTTAACGCTGGGTCTGCTTCCAATAGAGACAGCGGGCGAATCAGACAGGTAGCCCTCCCAATGGCCCTCCCGTCTGCATACTCAACACCTGCTCCCGAGACCGGACCTCCATTTTGACAAACACGTATTATGCCATAGGTCTGAAGCTCCAGGGGGTGTGTCTGCAAGGCACGTCATGGTAAGCATATCCTGTGAACGCTCCCCCAACACACGTTGCTCTGTCAGCATCGTGCATCCACAACCCTTCACGCCGCCCATTGGATTTAATTTGCGCAGGGCGTCCTCCTCTACACTTTTGCGTCTTACAAGCAGAGCGAGGCCCACCGCGTCCTTGCCAACATGCGGCTTCGATCAACTGACCCGGCGCTGCTAGGCAGCGAACAGCACCTCTTGCTGGAGTACGGGATCCCGCAAGGTTATCCTACAAAATTATGCACGGTGTTGCCTCTTCGCTGCTCATTGATCGAAATCGGATGCGCTGCTTGGCTCGATGCATCGGCCTCACTCCGTCATGGGAACGCTCTCACCTGCAGGCGGCTGGTTCAACCTCGTGTCCTGCCCCCACTACCTCGCGGAGATCCTGTTGTATTTTGGCCTGCTCCTCGTCCACGGAGGAAGAGGCCCCCATGTGTGGCTGCTGCTAGCGTGGGTTATAAGTAATCTGAGCATCGCGGCAAAAGCCAACCACGCGTGGTATCACTCCCACTTTGGACGCGCTTACCCAGCCACCCGGTGGGCGATGCTACCCGGCATACTGTAACCACTATATATATTGCTTCCCCCCACCACAACCGTAACCGTCTATAGCTCTCCAGACTCCGAATGTAGCTGCTCGATTGACATGTATTCCCTACGTAGGGGACCCTAACACCATGCACCCATGCTCTCCCCAGTCTTATCTGTCCTCCCGCCAACCCCGCCACAAGATCAGCACCAGCATAAGTTGTGAACGCATTATGCAACTCCCTGTCTCCGAGCTCCGCTGCAGTAGTATGGGTATGTACCAAGAGTTCACACTTCGACTCGTCTGAGTGCAGACCATGGTATGGAGTAAGACATGTGGGCAGGGTCGAGGGGACGCCCGGTCTGCGCGGCCTCGATCGGAGGCAGAACATCCAAACTGGGCCAGAGACCGGTGATCAGTGCATTTGAGTATCCGGGGGGAAGGTCGCGCTCGCCTGCGGGATGACATTGAGGTAACATCAAGACTTGCTTGGCTCGCACCGGATAAACAGACGCGCTGGTCAAGCCGTGCAGCAGTGTGAAGGTCGATTTTAGGGAGCGGTGAGAGAAAACAACTAGATTGTGCATATAAAGCAACAAACAATACCACCAACAGCATGACGCGTTTTGTCTCAGACACACTGAAACAGAGACGAAAAATCGCAAACATCTCAACATACACGAGCATGAGGTGCGACGGAGGGATACTGACATGCATATTTTGACAAACAGTTGTGTGGACTGTGCGATTAAAACGGAAAGAGCAGTGCTGGAGAAGAGGAGGAGGGGGCTGAAGAAGAAAGAGGAGGGCTGCATCAGAACACTCACGCATTTTCTTTGCAGCAGCCTCGTGGTTGTATGTCAGTGGATGATGAGTCACCCGAAGCGCCTCCTCCTCTGGTTGCAGCACACTAAACCACGTGCGAGGCGTGCCGTCATTCGCTGGCATACCTACTACGCCAGCATTATGCCATAGAAGACCGCTCCCCAGAAGCTGTGGTAGCAGCAGCAGCAGCAGTGGGTCAGCAGCTTTTTAAATCCCTCAATGATTTAAAAAGTTCGGCACAGGAACTAGTATACCTATATGTCGAGTTATCAATTATAGCTGTTCATTTTCTAGCAAGCTCATGCAGTCTCGCCTGTGAGAAAGGCAGTCCACAGTGGCCTCCGACAACCACATCCGCCGCCGCACCGCATAACATGCCTTCCCTCTCCTTTTTCTCCTGCGAGATCCATACAAACCGCGACGTTGACTTTCCTCGTTACGGGCAGTACCCGGCGCCCCTGCTAGTCGCCCCCCTCCCGTGACATGCCGCACCTCTGCAGTGGAGTAAAACACAAACTCCGAGATGCTGCTCGCGCTGCCGTGAAGGGCGGTGCACTGCGCATGAGCGAGCCGGAAGTGCACTTGTTGGGGTAGTGCCCGCATCCACGTGCGATCCTCCTCTCCGATAATAGAGTTGGCATACGCTGTGCAGATTCACGTCAACAATCGGATGGCGTGTGTCTTGTGTCGCGTGTGTGTGTGTGTGGTAGTACGAGCGTGTGCTTGTCTAAGCATGTGTGTGTGTGTGTGTGTGTGCGTGTGTGTGTGTGTGTGTGTGTGTGTGTGTGTGCGTGTGTGGTGAGAGTGAGCGGGTTTGCGTAGGGTCGGGTCAGGTGAGAGCGTATGTGTGTTTATGCGTGTGCAAGTACTCGTGAGTGTGCTTTTGCTATTGCCAGCTCTCCCAGCATGACACGTGCGGAGAGCGACCGGACCTAACAACAGACAGCCAGGGTCCCGGGCGTACCGAACCACTCCACACTGAGAGCCCGGCACTTTGAGTCTGGGTCGAACCCACAGCCGCAGTCGAGGGCGGAGGTCCCCAGGGACTCCTCGCAGTTGCCCTGCAATAAAAAACACGTAGAGATATGTCGGTGCCAGCTTCCATAATACCAGCTGAACGGGGTGCGAAAGGTGCTCACCTGAACGAAGTGAATACCCGCCGACCGTATCGCGCCTATCGTCTCCGCCGGGTCGGCACAGTAGGCGACGGCGTCGCCTGTGCAGAGAACGCGCGAGGATGGGATCCCACGCCTTGACGCCTCCTCCAGCACAGCCTCGGTTGCTTCCAGGTTACTGTATGGACCTGCGTTGGTGCGGGCCGGGCGATGCGTGTTACAGTCATGTCACCCGCCGTTACGCAGGAAGCCATCAAGCTCGACACTGACGAGCAGTGCTTCACAGGGTGCGGGTCGGTAGCCGTTGAGCTCCCCCCCACCTCCGAAGACAAGCATACTCCCAGCCACAGTTCCGATATCGCGCGACGTCGTCGAGTTCAGCAGCTCCCGCGAGTTCCCGTCGTCTCGAATCTGCACTCTGGCTTTCCAGTCGCCGTTGCTTCTGTTGGTGGTCGATAAAGCCCGTATTACCTTCGGATGCCTGATGGTGGTCAGTAAGGTGGGCACAATATTGGGGAGTCGCTTATTCAAGGTCGACGAAGTATGTAGGCAGCCACGGCCACGCCGTGCTTCCAGCAAGCGGCACATATGACCACGCGTTGTGCTATTCCAGCAAGTATTGCTGAAATAGTTTCTGCTCAAATAAAGCAGCCCGTAGCCTTGTCCTTGTAGCTATCAGCGGAGCAGGCTTGCAAAGCGCTGATGCGATGAGCCACTCCAAAGCGCGCGCTGGCGCGCGCGCGTGCTGCGGAGAGCTGAGTTCCTATCTTTGGACGCGTCGAAGTAAGGTTTTCTAATAATAGTAATAAGTTAAGAAATGCAGTGGGGGGAGAAGTTGATACAAGGGGAGAGGGAGAGAGGGGGAAGGAGTAGGAAAGAAAATGAGATAGCGACAGTAGAGAAAGGGGGGGGGAGGGGAATAAGGGAGAGAGGGAGAAGGGGGTAGGGGAACGGGCGAAAAAGGAGAGGGAGAGAGAAAGAAAGGGGGTGAGACCGTGAGAGGGGGGGGGGGGGGTAGAAGGAAGAGGGAGTGGGAGGGAAAGTGGGGTAGAGAAGTAGACATGTAGAGGGGGAGTGGTGGAGAAAAGAGGAGAGAGCGAAAGGAGGGGAGTGAGAGGGAGTGGGAGTGATGAGAAGGAGTGAGGGAGAGGAAGGGAGATAAAGATAGATAGGGGGAGAGAAAGGGAAAGAAAGGGGTCTCAGGGGAAAGAGAGAAAGAGAGAGAAACTGAAAGGGGGTGAGAGCGAGGGTAGAGAGAAAGAAGGGGAGAGGGGGGAGAGGGAGAGAGAAAGGAAGCAGGGAATTGGATTATTGGAAGAGAGAGAGAGAAAGACAGATAAAGAGAGGGAGGGGG